>JAYMSZ010002289.1:0-12293 GCA_036897665.1 Pelargonium citronellum
AACCACCTTGGCAGCTGTGGATGGTATAGTGGCACAATCACCTCCATCTTCAACTCCTCCAACACCCCCTCCATCCCACCCAAATCCTTAAACATTGGTCCATTCACCCCCTTCACCTCTACCCCATCACCATTTGATCTCACATCAACACTCGATCTTTCCTCGCCCACATCCCTATTTACCGTCCCAATTTTTTTGGCCTTATTCCAAGCAACGTCCAGTTCAATATTCTTCTCTTCTGCCTTTGATTCTGTTTTCTTGATTTTGGAGTAAGAATTTTGCAGCATGGACTTCATCAAATCAATTGCACCTTCCGATGTGGAAACCACCCCATCGCCCGTCTCTTTTGATGATGTATCATTTGAAGTTGAAGTAGAGGAGGCAGGTTGGACACTTTGTTCACTACCATCAACCTTCTTCCGCTTCTTGCGAGAAGCAATGTGATCGAGTGCTTCGTCATTTCTCTTCTGGCTGATTCTTTGTTGTGGTGATTCTAGGATTTGTCTAACAAGTGTCGTGATGGTTTGCTGCCTGGTGCGATTGTAGGCTGGATAATTTGTTCGGAGATAATGAACTATTTCATCAACAGTTGAGTACTTGTGTTTGCTAGATTTTATACATTCCTGCACATCTTGTTTCAGCATTGAGGATAGTCTGCCTGCTCCCGATCTTCTTGCCATCCTCTTCTGCGTCTATTTGGTTTCAATTTACATGCAATACAAGATATAACTGAACAGATTGTTGTCAATTTGAATAAGTACTTGGTGAAAAAACAAAGACAACCCAAAAAGATGTTGTTCTGAGGGTGCTGTATTCTTTAAACTGTTTGAAATCAATCACATTATTGCAACAGCGAAACTAATGTATGCAAATATACAATCACACAAAAATTATTCCGACGTAAACTTACTCAACCGCATCATATGATAACATCAGATCGGCAAATGCACGTCAACTACATATTCTCATCAAGTAAGCAGCATTTTGTGGGGTTTAGCTGGGAAAAACAAAGCACTATACCTCTTATTTGGAATTCTCTACTTTCACTATTTTCAGTTTGCCGTCAACACAAATATAGTTGTATTAGACATTCTTTTCCTCTCTTGAAACATTACAACCAGTATAAAAACATAACTTCTAGCTCTTCATCACTGATATCTTACGGCTCAGCAACAAACCCAACTCATCACACTATCACTATTTTTCATCAATTCGTAATGTCGATTTGCCTCTAATCTCACAAGACATTCCAAAGTACCAGCTAATCTTTGTTTTGCAGTTTAATTATCCATATCCAATGAACATCGAAACTTGATGAAAACTGGAGCTTGGATCAATTTTATCAAAATTAATCATCGAATCATAAGTTTTTCTTGAGATAAATATGCGTAACAAGATTTATAAAAATACAGCAGCGAGAGATAGTGAATGGCTTACCTGTGTGTCGCCGGCCACCCAGAAGTTGGAGGAAGGCTTTATTGTCGCCGGCAACCGCGTAACAACTGAGGAAACGGTGGCTGAAATGCTGTTAGGGCAATCGGACAGATAACTCTGTTTGCTTTTCAATTAGGCTATCTACGTTTGAAACGCAGTTTTTATTTTTTATTTTATGAATATCTTTTTTAACAAACAAACCGAATCTGAAACTGTTAAACTGTTTGACCTGTCTGTTTGCATTCTATTTGAAAAATTAAATGTACCATAAAATAGTTGTTAGACATAAATTTTTGTGATTTTTAGTCCAATAATGTTATTCTAGCCCAAGCAACTTTATCCTTGTAACCATTTTGTCACAAATCGAGAGAATTGGTTTTTGTGTGATGCCCCGAACTCTTGCAACTGGAAAGAGAGGCCAAATGTATCTGTGTGCGGAAAGCAATTTAAAGCACATAATGTGGCAAAAAGATGTTATATGTTCACCATTGAAGAACACTTATCCACATCCAATTCACTTGGAGCACATTGTATGGCGAAGACCATCCGTAAGATGTTCGGGGGAGTCCTATTCTTATTCGACTTGACATCTCTCCCATCCAATCCACACACGCCATCGTATCATACTTGTGTTGATGTCTCTTTCTTGCTCCATGCGCCCCGCATAAAGCATTTTCAAATCTTTTCGTAAACCCTTTTGCCGTTGGCAGCAAAATTTGAGTACCCGACTATACTATATTACCATAGGGCCACACTTTGTTCATGATTGTTATCCGCCCCCTTAGACTTTCATACAAGACATTAGTCGCTAAAATATACTTTTATTTTCTTATCTCATACCCAAAACAGTTCGAATCGACTCATGTTAAGTTTCTCAAAATACCGTAATCAAAAGCTTGTCTCATTTTTTAACTAAAGTATCAGAGGGGCAAATAATTAAAATATATGAAATTGAACGTTTTCTAAGTAAAACCACTTTAAAAGGATACCTAAATTTTGATAAAGAACATCCTAGATAGTAATTCGGGCACCTGGTCCTCCCGTGCAAGCAAGTCCAATTAATTCATAGCAATTTTATGACATTGCCCGTCAAAGAATTAGATCGAATGCACACATTAATCACTTCAATCTAGCCCAACGCAATACACATAGCCATTTACTCCCAAAGCTTGTCTTTTTTGAATTCTCCCGTCCTCTGCCACATCCATACTCAACCCCTATATTATTCTCATAAATCGCCCATGAGACGCGTGCCACCATGAACCCTCCGCAACTGCCACATGCACAAAATGATCCACTACGTGCCTTGAATCCGCTACGATACCCTTTGTCACAAATTGAGAGAATCGATTCCACGCGATGCCCCAAAATCCCTCATCTGTAGAGACGAGACAACATTTTTTATGAGCGTAAAACAATATAAAACACATAATTTAGCTAAAAAAGTTATACTTGCATCTTTCAGAAGCACCAATCATTATCCATTTTGCAAATATAAAAACACGCCGCAGAACAGACCACCCATAAGACGGTTAGAAAGACCGGTTTTTTCAGACCGGTGACCCGGCCAGTATGGATCAAATTGGCACACGCCAACTGGCTATCTAAAACTGGCCTTTGAACGAATCCATTGAGAATTAAAAAAAGAATTCGGTCTGGGCCGTACGCACGTGGGCCTTTGAACGAATCCATATTGAGAATTAAAAATACGAATTCGGTCTTGGGCCGTCTGGGACGCCGTTTTTCAGACGCAATCACGCAAAGAGTACGTGCCCTCCGCACTCTCATAAAAAGTATTCTCATCAAACGGTGCCGACGAGAGGAGCACGTACTCTCGAACCACACTATATCATCCGCATTGGCGAAAACACCGTCGAACAGAACGAAAGACACATTTGCCTGTGTAAGAAGAAGCCGAAAACCGAATCGCTCCTCACTCTCCTCCACTTTCGATGTTCTCGATTTTCCTCCATTGAAGTAAACAACAACAAGGGACTTAAGTTCAGAGGCCACTAGGGTTTTGGATCCTCAGATCCAAAGGTACCTCTCATTTCCCTCTCCGTCTCTGTATCTTCACTGTGAACATGATCGTCCACTGGTTCTACTTGTGAATTCGTTTCCGAGTTGTGGCCATCCCGCGGAATCGTTTTGTGTTGTGTTTCTTTGGATTTTCTGTTTCTTTTCTGGAATGTTTTGGAGTTGGAAGCCTACAATCTACTTTTTCTTGGCGTTTTGTTGCTGGAATCTCACGCACGGTGTCTACATTGCGGCGATTCTGTTTTTGCTGGTAGAGCTAGGATTTTCGGAGGTTAGAATTTGAGAATTCGGGGTATGATTATCAGCTTCTGATCACTTGACACATCCTTTGCAGCGCTACATCATTATAGTGCCGTATTTTTTGGTCCTGACTCGTGATAGTGTGTTGAACTTGATTGTGTCTCTTTTCTAGTTCACTCTCTGTTTGGTTGCTGAGAAAATGTTCAGTGTAAATAATTTATCAGGCTTAGTTAGGGCTTTTGTTAATTGGAGATGTAAAGAAACAAAAAACAAAAATGTGCTGTTTATTAGAATGTTTTCAGTTACCACATGATAATTTTCTGGATAGATTTGGAAATAGTATCATATTGAGTTTCACATTTGATATAAGATTAGAATACGGAAATCTTCATTATTGGAGGTTTATCACATGCAATTTCATTGTTCCATCTGTTCTTGGAAATATTGTTACTTACTATAAAGCATGAATGCCATTTTCAGATATTGCTGTAATGGAGCTGGCACAATTGGAGGCTTTGTGTGAGAGGCTGTACAATTCACAGGACTCGGTGGAGAGAGCTCACGCTGAGAACACTCTGAAGTGCTTTTCTGTGAACACCGAGTACATTTCGCAATGCCAGTACATTCTTGATAATGCATCGACTCCTTATGCGTTGATGCTGGCTAGTTCAAGTTTGTTGAAGCAAGTGACTGAGCATAGCCTTGCCTTACAGCTCCGTCTAGATATCCGTAAATTTTCTGTTTGGGTTTCTTTATACTCTCTATTGACTCTAATTTTCTAATTTGAGGGAGGGCATTCTTTTTATGATAATCTTTGTGAACTTTTGCAACACATGTAAACCGAAAAGATTTTGAATAAGTAAAGATAAAATTGTTACAATACGACTAAAAAGGGTGTATAACGGGGCTTGAACAAGTTGAAAAGGGACTATAAAACGAAAACATGTCGAAAAGGTAAATATAATACGATTTCAACCAGTGGAAAAGGAAAACATACTATAATTAATATCAGTGAGAAGGAAATCATTATATAATTTGAGTTGGTGGAAAAGGAAAGTATACTATGAAAACAAGTAGAAAAGAGAGTATAAAAGCATCCCTTTAAAATGACTGTATTTACCAAATTGAGCTTTATGGTAAATTTTACAGGAAATTATGTCATCAACTATTTGGCCACAAGAGGACCTAAATTGGAATCTTTCGTGACTGCATCTTTGATTCAACTCTTATGCCGAGTAACAAAGTTCGGGTGGTTTGATGACGACAGATTCAAAGACGTGGTTAAAGAGTCTATGAACTTTTTGAGCCAGGTAATATGACATATGCTTTTGGTTAATGGTTGCATCTTGCTTCTGGATTCATGTGAATGCTAGTAGACATTGTTGCTCACAAACTTGTTTTTACCAGGGATCACCTGATCATTATGCTATTGGTTTGAAGATACTGAATCAACTTGTATCTGAGATGAACCAGGTTAGATTCCACTTTCCCCCCACCTTTCAGTCAATATATGAACAATAACCAGATTCTGTTGTAACTTGTAAGATATGGGCTTTGTATTTTATTATGACAAGCAATTTTCTTGTAAGATTCTTTTTCAGTGTTGAGAAATTTCTTGATTTTTTAGAATACTAGTCCTGTTGCAAGCGAGACAAGTTTTATAGCAGTTTTGAATTGAAGCACCCATATTTGTACAAGATTAGTATGTAATTGTTAATGTGTAAAGGGGATTTCATTTTTAGATCAATATGTGACATAACCTAATCATACGATGCTGAATAAAAAGTTGAACTGAGATGTCATGACAGTAACCCATTTGTTTTGAGAAAGTGACATGTCTTACTAATTTCACTGTATTATGTAGATTGAGCGGGAATGTGAAAATAACCTCTCTTTTGTTCAATTTTGGTTTCCTGCCTGTCATGTCTATCAACAGGGTTAGGTGCAACGTTTGGGATGACTTTATTGATTATGTTTTGCATATATTTTTCTTCTTACGATTACATTTATAAAATTCAAGTTCGCCTAAGATGCAAATTTTGGATTTCCTTAAACATTTGTCGGGGGATTCCGCTGTAAATGTTTTTAATAATTAAGGTCTTTTATTCTTCAGTTTCTGGTTTTGATTTAACTTTATTATGACTTACTCGGATTCCCTTCAATTGTATAACTGCATTTTTTTTCCTTCAATTGTTTAACTGCAATTTTTTTTTTTTTTATTTTTAAATTGGAGTATTGGACAGGCCTTTTTGGTAGGCTTTCTCACAAACTCTCATTAAGATTAGAAGCACACACTTAAGTCGTTTTTTTTTTCTCTTCATGATGAGAATCTCGTAGAAGTTTACATCGTAATACTAAAACCTAGTTCTCTTTCACGTACGAAAATGATATGTTCCATGTTATCGACTACTGAACATTTAGAATGCTATTTCATACGGTAATGTTCTTTAGCAGCTCCTTCAATGATTATTGATGTTAATCATTCTGGTTTATTGAATAGCTGAAACTGTGAACAGATGGAGCTTTCACTGTGTGTGTGTATATATATATATATTTTATACCTCCTAATGAATATAATTTTTTATATAAATATTTTAGCATTTGGATTTCTGTATGGTATAATCTTCTTTTCAGGCCACTTCAGGCTTGCCTTCAACTCATCACCGAAGGGTAGCCTGCTCCTTCAGGGATCAATCACTTTTTCAAATATTCCAGATATCTCTAACATCATTGCATCAGCTGAAAAGTGATGGTAAAGTGTCAGAATTTATTATACTGTTCCCTGTCTCCTTTAGTTGTGTTTGGTTGGTCTCAAATTGTCTTTTTACTGTTATGCTATTGGTTGTCATTGTGACTGTTTTATGTCTATGAATGTGCAGTCGTGAGTCGATTGCAGGAGTTGGCACTCTCTCTTTCACTTAAATGTTTATCCTTTGACTTTGTTGGAACATCTATTGATGAAAGCTCCGATGAGTTTGGCACTGTTCAGGTATATTGCTTTCGATATAAACTAGTCTCTGTTTTAGTACCTTTTTTTTTTCAGTTCTTTTTGCCTGTGATTCTGAAATAATCAAGTAATATGTTGGTAATCTAACAGATACCATCTTCTTGGAAGCCAGTTTTAGAAGATCCTTCAACATTGCAGATATTTTTTGATTACTATAGCAGTGCAAATCCCCCTCTTCCTAAGGAGGTTAGTGTTTGTTTTGATTATTAATCTGATACAGAAAGCTCGTGGAGAGGTGACATGATTAACCATCTCTAGTAGAATTTTCTAGGAAGAGTTTTAAAGTAGTTAACTTAAATATCTATCCACTATGTAAGGTAATCATGCCTAAAAATCCAGGGCCTGTTCAGGTATGTTGGCCATTTCATAGGTTTATGACAAGGAATGCGTTCTTTTCTGCTTACTCATTAGTCGGAAGTCTTGTCATGCATGTTAGTTTTATTTCTACTTGAAATAAAGGGGTTAACAAAGTCGGGGAATTATTATGGTGCAAAATTATGATATACTGAAGGTGCTCATGCTGATGTTAGTGAGACATGTATTCACACATTGTATTATGATAACATAAGGATTCTCGAGTGTGCAACTTCATGTGATTGGTTGAAGATGCAATTTTGTGCACAGTGCACCTTATTCTACTGGTTGCCTTTGTTGGATGATTCTTCCCACATCTTTTTCTTTCTTTCTTTCTTTCTTAGATCATCTGGATTTTGTTCTTAGATTCTCGTTGTGGGTCTTGATCTTCTCCTCTTGTTTACTCTAGCTTGTCTTATGCAAGTGTGTTAATGTGAACACCTATAGGAGGGTGAAGAAGGAAAACTTTCTTGTCACCATCACATTTCTAACCTAGAATGTATTTTTGATGGCCATTACCTTGCGTGCATATGTTTGTCTCTGTGTGTGTAATGAAAAGAGGCCCATCGTGCCATTAAGCTACACAACAAGGGTGTAGCCCTCCCCTTTCCGACAATCCTTCCCAACCCCATCCAACAGGATTTGGACTCGCAACTTTATTTGTACAAAGGTTGCCCTTTATTATATACAACTATCTTAGGAGCCATTATTTTACAGAATCCTACATTTTTGTAGGTATGAGTTTTTATCGCAGATTATCAATGAATAATGTTATCAAATTTATAGTGATGTTATTTTGTTTGTGGGGAATTTCTTGATATGCTCAATCTAGAAATACACATACATCTTTGAAATAGGTTTGCTTCTTATTGGTCTTTGTTTTGCCGCGTTTGAACTTCTTTTCAGAAACTTTATGTTTTTCTCCTAGGCTTTGGAGTGCTTGGTGCGACTAGCTTCTGTAAGGCGTTCTTTGTTTACAAATGACGCTGCACGTTCAAAGTTTTTGGACCATTTGATGAAGGGAACCCAAGAAATTTTACAAACAGGCCAAGGTGTTTGCATCATTCTTTATTTTTTCCTTTTGAGTTGATTTATCATGGTACTTCATTTTTACTGCCTATTTATTATCTGCTTTGACTTGTTCAATCCTTCTGTTTTCTTGCCTTTTTTCTTTTCAATACAACATTTTCGCTTATTTATATCACTACTAAATGATAAATGATAAATGTAAGAACCATATAATTTGCAGATGCTATTTTGGTGGTGTTAACAGAGTGGAAGTCAATTGGTTGAGCTTTAATTTTTATTGATACTGGATATTATGTACCGGCTGCTTGGGCTTTAACTAAGATGTTTAGCTCTACTCTACTCTTGTATTTGGCATTGATAGAAGCAAAACTTGAACTAGTTATTCTAGCATCAAAATCTATGTAGGATTAAATGTAGGCAAAAAAGAACCAAACTAGCCAAGTTTGGTCATTCAGTTACAGGCGTGGATTGTGGAGTTGTTATACATGTAAAAGAATGTAAGTGTGAATTACTGCAGCTGTTGACACTTGACCTGGTGTGTGTGAGCGATTGCATCTTAAACTTTTTGAGTATTTATATTTTTGTCGTTCAGTAGTGTTAGGGCATCTTAGATGAGGTGTTAATTCTTTTTTGAATTTATTATTTTCTACGTACTGGCACTTGTTGCTTCTTTCCGATAAGAAATATATAGCGGTAATGCAATTAGTTTGTTATGCTGTGAATTTTATATCTAGTGCTTTACAAACTTTCTGGTCATCTTTTAGTATCTTGTCGTTCTTATTTGCAGTTTTCTGTTTCTTTTTTATTCTTTTCTGATCACCCTGCCTGGTTTGTTAACTAGGTCTTGCTGATCACGATAATTACCATGAGTATTGTCGTCTTCTTGGACGTTTCAGAGTGAATTATCAGGTTTCATGTTTTTTTAGACTAACTTTTGTTGTTATTTTCTTACTACTGCTAGGTCATTTTCTGTGCAACTCATTGCCTGATATCTATACATTGTTAAAAGGTTTTACTCATTTGTGGTCAACATGCTTACTTATAAAAGTATGACTGCTTCTGATAATGTATTGCTATGCGGCTATGTTTGTGTCAATTACTGAATCACTTCAGTCATTATAAATCTCAGAGTTGTGGGTCAGTGAGCAAATGTTAATGTTAAATAGCAAAAGAATACTAAGAGATCACTTGTTCATTGACCTTAAATCAAACAGATGCCTCGTACTTTCAATTTATTAATTAGAACATCTCTATTGTAACAATTTTCTGAAAGGTTCCTGCTACCTGCTCTTTTCTTTAATTTTGTACATGATGGAGAAGGCCTTCACAGAATTGGAATATTTTTTTTATCATGACCTTGCTTTGAAGCAATTATTAGGACTTATCAGGTTTGATGAGTTTATTAAATTGACTTGCAGTTGTCAGAGCTTGTGAATGTGGAAGGCTATAGTGATTGGATACGACTTGTAGCAGAGTTCACATTGAAATCTTTGCAGTCCTGGCAGGTTAGTAACTAGTGAACTTATCTTTTAAAGAATGAAATAACATTGAAGTTAAACCAATTGAGTGAAAAGGGCATGGTATGCTTGCCGAGGCTCTAAAGCAAGTGAAGGTACACATAAGGTGCTTCTCAAGTGTTCATGTGAGGCACCTTTGCTGAAGTGGGTGCTAATGAGGATGAATACTATGATATTTAGATTTAATACTTCGTTTTTTGGTTCTAGATCTCTAGCATAAGAATGATGACTGCTAGAAGTTAGAACTATCAATTTTATCCTTTGACCCATTTGTTTTATTTATTATGTCAATATATCAAATATACCTAGAATATGTTTATATATATATATATATATTACATACGCGCATCTTGATTTTGAAAGGCGCGCGCCATGCGCCGTGGCTCCAAGTGAGGTTTTTGCAATAAATAATATTGCATGCACATCATTTAGAGCATGCTTGGTATCACTCTTTTCAAACCTCAATATGGGCCCATTCATTTTAATCATCCTTTATCAGGAAATTATTTAATTTGAAACTTAATGTATTATATTTGTATCCATAAAACTAATATTTTCCAGTTATATGGTTGCGATGCTAGACCATACAAAACAATAGACACGCCAGGTGTTAAAAGCTTGAGTCAGTTACTCAAGCGATTATGATATCGAAAGACCTTTTTTTGTTGTTGTTTGGAAGCTCATTCTACAATTTTCCTCTAAAATAAAGTATCCTATCTTATTATAGCTTTTGAAAAGTTGCTTTATGAACATCAGAGGTAGTGATATATAGGTGTCAAACCTAGGATTTCTAAAAATCCCACCTCTCTCTATACATTGTTCTGATTTATTATGAAATCTTTTTTTTTTAATAGAATTTGTAACTTGGCTCTTCTACTTATCCCTAATTGACATTGTATTATATTTAGGGGAGTGATTGACTTCATACACTATTTCAGTGTGAATAGATTTTTGTAGATCCAATGAGGATTTCTATATTGTACCATATATTATTGTATATCTATGCATAGAAGTTAGTGCCTATCTTTGGTCAAGCAACTGGGATATGGTGATCTGGCACCTGGAGTACATTTTGATTTTGACTATCTTGAAACCCTTATTTTGTGTAGCCTTGAAATCAGTTATATTGGATCTCTTGTTTTTATGCTACTTGAAGTACTGATTAAGTATAGTCTTCCAGTGGGCCAGCAGCAGCGTATACTATCTTCTAGGGCTGTGGTCAAGACTGGTGACTTCTGTACCATATTTAAAGGGTGATGCTCCAAGCTTGCTGGACGAATTTGTGCCTAAAATCACCGAAGGTTTTATCACATCAAGATTTAACTCGGTGCAGGTATATGGCGATTCAGAATGTCTTGACTGATGACATTAGGCTTTATTTTCACAATAGAGATAAATTGTTTTTCATTTTTGTAATCTGTAGGCTGGATTCCCGGATGATCTCTCAGAGAACCCTTTAGATAATGTTGAACTTCTCCAGGATCAGCTGGATTGCTTTCCCTACCTTTGCAGATTCCAGGTTCATTGTGCTTACAGGAAATGGTTATTTTTTTTTCTTTCTAACTCTGAAGATTGACAACAGTTACCTATTTTAGTATAATGTTGTTCTCCATTGAAAAACAAGCTCTTGAGATGACAGCAGCTGCATGCTTCCGATTTATTGACTCTTTCTTTGTTTCTTGAGTTGCAGTATGAAAGCAGTAGTATGTATATTATAAACATAATGGAGCCTATTCTGCAAATATACTCGGTATGTTGACAGTTGACTTATCATTGGAATATATACATATTTTTTCATCCTAAAAATTGTGCTCTTCTGTACACGTAATCTTTCATTTGTTCACTTCAACAGGAAAGAGCACAAATACAGATTAGTGATAACAAAGATCTCTCTGTTATTGAGGCTAAGCTTGCCTGGATTGTTCATATTATAGCTGCAATTCTTAAAATAAAACAATCTACTGGCTCTAGGTAACTTGCTAAGATCTTCACATTTTATCTTAAGCCATAAATTTGATTATTCAAATATTTGTTGTCTTTCTTATGCAGTGTGGAGTCACAGGAAGCTCTTGATGCAGAACTTTCAGCACGCGTTTTGCGCCTTATAAATCTCACTGACAGTGGGCTACACAGCCAAGTAAGTTACAAGGAGTGTCCTACATTTTGATAAATTTGAATCTTAATTTTGAATGAAACATTAGCCATATCATGTCCAGCTATCCTTTTCTTTTACCATTTTTGTATGTATACGGTGTCAGCTGTAAATTAATTTTCAAAAAGGATGCATAAGGGTTGTTAGTAACCACTTTGTTGCACTTCTACAATCATATAATCTGATAATGGGACTTGGTTTGGTGTCCTTCTTCATCAATTAGAGAGCTTTCGATTAATGGGCAGTTTTGGGTTTGAGCTTGAATGACAAAATTTTATTGAAAATGGTTTTTATGTGATTATGTGGTCCCTTTGGATTAGTAGAAAAGTTGTGTTTGTAATGATATAAAACTGGAAAAGGCTGTTTTGTGGGACTAGATAAAACTTCATCTGCTTATCAAATTCCATAAATTCTTTGATCCATAACATATAGGGATAATAACAACTTTTGCATTTAACTTTTGCGCTGATGGAAAGATATTTGACATAGTTCAAGGTATCCAATAGTTAAATGCAAAAGTTGA
>JAYMSZ010002290.1:0-12291 GCA_036897665.1 Pelargonium citronellum
GAACGAGCACGGCGGAGACTAGAGGGGATGCGGCGTACGCGGCGGCGATGGATTGGAGGAGAGGGAGGCGCGATTCGGAGTAGCCGTTAAGGAGGACCGTTAATTGATCCGACCGGAGAGTCCGTGGGTCCCGCTGAGCTCCGGGGCTGCAAGGATCGGGAATTGCACGGCGAGAGAAGGCGCCGAGAGGGACGAACAGTAGCAAGAACAGAGAGGCTGTAGCTGGACGAATCGAGTTCATCGCATGGCCTGTGAAAAGTGAAGGAACGTTTCAGATCGGCGAAGAAGCGGTTGTCTGTGACTGAGTTGACTCAGTGGAGTGTTGCTGTTACTATTGGTGTCAGTGGGAAGAAGAAAGACTTTGACTCGACATGTCGTTTTTGTTGCATGATCCACTAACTACGACTTATCGTTTTTATAGAGAGTGGCAGTTCCGTGATATTTAGGAAGTAGGGGGGTTATGTTGAATGGCATCATGCTTATCGATTTAGAAGAAAGAGAGAGAGATAAGAGTGGTGGTGAAGCTTTGGTGCCAAGTTCATGGCGATTTCAATGTCCATGTATATGGCCCCTGTAAAGCTGAACTTTTTACGGATATTTCCATTGCCTTTCTTACCATCGGAGACCAGGCATTTGCGTCGTTTCTTCAAGCCTCTGCGTTGTGCACCAATCCAACAAGTTCAAGACCAGGTATCTGAGCTACTGCTCATTGTTCATATTTACTCAGTTTATTCAATTCAATGGTATTGGTACCCATGGAGATGTCTATGTAGCTAAAAAAGTGAACTTTAGGTACTATTCGGATTCAATCAACCCGTTTTGGGCTAATCATAGTTTTCAAGATGATCACTTGGTCAGTGATTACTCATTCAAGGAAGAGAGTTACTTCTCATAGCTTATATTTATTAATGGGGACATGGGGTTTCTCTGGTTCCTTGATTTGTTTATTTTTGTTTACGAGCTAATGATATGAACAATAGTATAAAACTTGTGGGTCCCTCTTTTGATATTCACTTTCTTAATGTAAAGTTATGAAAATGAATTCTCAAGCTCACTTTCTTAATGTCTTCTTCTTGCATTTTGGGTAGATACTTGATATTTCTATATGTTTGTATCACATTGCTGTATATCAGTCACAAGCTTGTTTCTTACTGTTGTACTTGTCTTGAAGGTGGATGCAGGGATTCTATGTGAACCTTGCAATGGAAAAGGATGGTTACTTTGTGATTTTTGCGAGGGACAAAAAACAAATGTGAAGTCTAAAAGCAATCGTATATATCGCAGATGTCCATCTTGCAAAGCTGTAAGTAGTCAACTTCATGATGGTTGCCTGGTTGGAATAGTTGATAAGCTAAACTAAGTTTCCTGCTGTAGTGGATTCAGGTAACATAGTGTAGTGGAACTAATGTAGTATGTACATAGGTGTCGTGGGTGCTTGAAATATGTCCACTGCCAATGGTATGTGGTGGCTGGACTTGATCTGTTAAAGCAACACAGGAAACATGAATAGCTCTTTGGAAATATCAAACTGTACTTTCTTACTTGTTAGTGGCTCAGTACATGTTGTTCATTAAAAAGTTTCTTAATGCATATGTTTCATATTTCATACTACCATAATGCCATAGGTCCAACCTTCAAATGTGGAAGATACTCTATTTGGTGACTGCCTTTTATAAATCAAGAATTTTCACTTGCATGCTAAAAATGTCTGTGCAGGTTGGATTTGTCTTGTGCACAAACTGCAAAGTTTTCAAGTGTGTTACCTTTCCAAATTATACTGATGGCGAAGACTTGTCCTTTTGATCCTCTCATTTCTTCTGGATGGCAAGCATGCACATTTAAGGTTGTGGAGAGATTCGGTCAAATTCTGTTTTCGACTGTCATGAAGAGCTGTCATGCAGGTGCTCTTCTTGTCCTACTGTGTAATTTCTTTCCCTGAAAAATAGTTTGTTTTGAAACATCTGTGTACTATGCATACTAAAAGTATTAACTGGCTCATGTTGAAATATCTTGTTTCTGTTGTTGATGTAAATTAATAAGCTGCATTTAAATGTTTATGATTCTTGATCTCAAAATGTGGTGCTAATGGAACGCAAGAGAGTCAGGACCATTTCCCTTGTCTGTTGTTGTTGCTCCATATCTTCTTTCTTATTATATGGATTGTTCTCTTACAGTGGTTTTAACATTTTACTTTAGAGAGTGTTGTTATTTTATTGTATCGGTGGTTAAGGGGTAGTTGACAAATTGTACGTTCACAAGTCACAACCCAAGGATTTCAATCCTCTATATGGAATTGATATATATTATTATTTTCTGTCTAAATTGATTTTATCCTTGACAATGAAATGTTTTGATCGAAACATATTGCTTATGTTTTTCTCTCATGAGCTTTGTAGAATCTATTATCTATTATCTTGATGTTTTTTAGATACATCATGATTTATATATATATAAAACTGACCTAAAGGGTTCTGAAAAATTGAAGTGGTATATTCAGACGGATGAGTGAAAATGAAAAGGTAAAATAAAAAAGTGCATGTATTAGTGATGAATTAGATGTATCACCAACTCTGAGTAAGATAGGAAAGGTTTTCAAAGATGGTTGTTTCATTCGTAATGAAACAATTATTTGGATGGAGGCTTTTGCTTATGCACAAGGTTGCTTATGAGACAGTGCCTTTAAAGCAGAATAGCATGAAACACTAATGTAATTTCCCATAAAATCTTCAGCAACATTTGAATACAGATCACGTTACTTTTAATCATATTTACTGAAACTCCGTTGTTTCCTTCAGTTTCTCAACTTCCATTGCTCAATGATTAACATCCCATAAAAGACTCCCGTGAATTTTAAAGTGGTTGGCTGCATTCAACATTCAAAATTTCGTTTCACAATGATTATGCGCTTGCGCAGTCTGTTTCTGCAAAGATTATATTGTTGTTTATTTAATGCTAAACATATCAGTTTACACCTCACTATATTTCCTAATCATATTGAATCTGTTGTTACAATCTGAATTCTAAAGTCTGTATTATTTCTTGTCCGTCTGGCTGTACGAGTCAGCTGACAATTGATCATTTTGATCTCCAATTCAGCAAGAAGCATAGGCTCATGTCTGGCTGTCTACCATCTGAAGGGTTTAATTTTGATGGGAAACAAATCTAATGGATCGTTTTGCAAACAATCATTACCATCCAGATGCAAGATATATATTTTTAGGGGAAGTTAAAATATACACATATTCAAATGATAAAATGCAGTGATATGACTCGCTTTTGAAATATGAGTTAAGTTTACATTATGTGCTGCTCTGTTGGTTATGTTACTTTGCTTACACAATTTGACTTTGAAATGTAAAAAAGTTATGTTGGAGTTTCCAAAAGTATCGTTTATGGCTAAATCGTTCCCTAAAATTAATTCAACTTGGAACAGATAATGCTTATATATATATATATATATGAATTTTATTTGGGTGTAGTATAGTTGGATACATTTTGTTAGGATATTTATGTTCATCATGTTTTTTTGCAGACTTTTGATGTCATTGAAAGTTAATGATCCAATTGTTATTAATTTTTTTTCATCAGAACTCTTGAAAGTCGATTCATAGCATGAATAGGGTTTGTAGGGGATGACCTGATTAAAATTTATAGCTACTTAATTTTAGATTGAATACAGAAGATCTTTCAACTTAAAATGGATACGAATATACATTGTAAAGTTGACAAAATACTAAGTAATTCAACATCTGTTAATTTAATTGTGAGAATGTAAGCATTAGAGTGGCAGCTAGTGAAGAGGTCTAGTGAGTACAGGCCTGCTGGACCAGAACCCATATCTTGGATTCTCCCTCATCGCCAGGGAATTTATCAAGTAGAATATAACTTTTAGGATCATAGAGGAAGCTTCCATATGTCTAAAAACGGTTGAGATGGCAGTTATGGTCATGCTCTAGCTGGATGAAGTAATCACTAAGATTTAGTGCATTTGCTTGAGATTACTCTGCTAGCTCATTCCAGTCATTAATTTTATTTTCCTGCCAGTCATTGGTACCTTTTAAGAATACACTGACTATCGCATCTTACAACTGGGACAGAGTTAGTCCGTGGTTTCCTATGCTGTTTTATTGCTAAAAGTGATGATATACAAGCACATTAAGTCATTAACCATGATTACCTCAAAAAAAAAAAGTCATTAACCATGATAGTCAGTGTCTGTTTACTGATTAACATATGGATCACAGATGTCTTGTGAATCTCTGGTATGTTTGAAATTGTAGTGGCCTTTCGAGTTCTCGAATACGGAAATGTGTTTGATGGGCTTGGTAATGAAATCACTTCTAACTTTGGTTGATTTATAATATTAAGCCATCAATTATATGAAACGTACATCCAGAGAAGGTTTCTTGATTTAACATTTATGTATTGCTATCTTTGCATCATAGCTCTAGGATATGGTTTTCATAATATGCTGGTCAGTTTTACTCTATTTTACTGCTAATAGTGAAGCCGATTTCTAATTTCTCTAGTGCTACTAGCTGACAGATGGAGATAAATATAGTTCATATTCAGTTTACATGTGCTTTATTTTATTGTATGCTATAGTGCTCTTTTGACTTTGTCTCAATTATTTTACTCAACAATTATATGGGTTAATATTTCTTATATTGAATGTGGACCACTGTTAGCATGTGGTTGCCTTACAGAAGTTTCGATATATATGGAAGCATGTGAGTTGAATAATGATGCATGGAAATATGCCCTATTATTCAAAATTTAAACTGCGGTTCTAGTTTCTTGGAAAATAGCTCCATATAGTACTTATTTGCTTTTATTATATCCGTAGAACATTTGTTTCCGTAACCAAGCACATAGGATACTGTACTTGCATATTGTTATACGTACACATTGTATATATTCAAATGTGGTAGATAGTCAAACTGGTAGCGTGATTATAATGCTATAGCATAATTTGCATTCAATGAGCAATTAAAGGAAGTTTCCGTAGGTGTTTGTCCGTATAGAATTAAAATATTGTTGTCTTGGGTTTACAGTAGATTTATTTGGCATGTTCTTGAAGCTCTTAAGCTAATTTTGTGGGATTTGGTCAGCATTTCCTTAATATGATTATATTGTGATTATTACTAATACTCAAGTCACATCTTAATTGAAAGAATTTTTATTCCAGTTGTTTTCCTTCTGTAGCTAGGCAATATTTAGTTGTAAGTCATGGTAACTTAAGCTTGTTCCATGCACTATTTTTTGCCATGTCCCGCGTCAATTTGTGGAAAATAGTATTTGGTTTTGGCAGGACCAAGGTGATTTCCCAGCAATTGTACATCAGTATCACATGTCAATAATCAAGATGGTGGATGCTTATAATTTAAGTTAAGCTCTCTTTCTTTGGAAAAGACTTCTAAAATATGCAAAAATATGCTTTTCTGATTTTTTTCTTACGTAGAAAAATTAAATCACCTGCGGGAGAGATTTTTCTTAATTATACATCCCATACCTACAACGGTGGGAACTTTGAACACTAGGCTGACCTTTTATTGCTTACTGCCTGACGTTAAACATAATGTTTAATTGGATAAAGGGTTACTAGATGAAAATTATTTTCATAGAATTGGTTACAGAAACTATTTCTATTAAAACATATGGTACCATTTTTCCATAATGTTTGCTCTAAACTCTGTTCTAATTACTACAATGAATGCTGAAAATTCATTCTTGCAGCTGCTAAGCATAATAACACTGTTCAAATCAGTTTTGTTTTTCCATTGCCACAGATAATAATTTTGGAAGAGAAAAACATTTGAAGTATCACTAGCGCCACTTGAGGTATGTGTAGAGAAAATTTACCAATCATTACAACCTGATTATTATTATGTGTTTTGTTTTCTGGTGTGTCAACAATTAATTAACATGAATAACATCAAGTAGACAGGATGTTGAGTTTCTGTTTTAATTATTTGAAATCCATGTTTGCACAATTGAATCTGAATATTGTTAAAGGTTTAAATCAATAGGATATTCCCTTTTCTTGTCTTCTCTCTTTGCATGTAATGGGCGGTGGCACAATCTATTTACATGTATCGGTATAGTCTTTAATAAGCCTTTTTTTTTGCTTCACTTCTGCATTTTGATGTATCTTTTCACTCAACTTTTTGATGATTATATTTTGTTATCTTCTAAAATTTAATAGTTGTCTACAAGTTTCAAAAGCTCTAGCTGATATCTATTATGTGAAATATTAGAATCGAATGAATCACAAACTCTTTAACACATATCTAGAATGTGGAAGAACTCTAAGGAATGATCATTTATAAGGTTCTTAAGAGCTTGCCTTAATCCTAATATGACTCGGTGTTCGAAAATGTATTAGTCATTTGAATCCCCATTCATTCCAGTTTTCTTCAAAGGAAAAGTAAAAGAAAGAAGAAGACTATCAGCGTTCTGTAACAGATTCAAAATAAAAGAGCATCCACTGCATTCATTAGAGTTTTGAGTTGATTCGCCATTGATCATTCTCACTCGTCTATTTAACTGTTCCTTAGATACCTATTTAACTTTAACTTTTCCTTTTATTTTTATTTTTTCCCCTTGAGCTTAATAAAGGAAATCGGGGGATTAAGGGTTGGTTTGCTGTCGGACTTGTCCTGGGGCGAAAACCACCATCAGGGATTATACAGTTGCACAGTTTATGCAAGACTTAAAACTGCAAAATACAACATAGTATTCATCAATCATCATTAAATTTCAAATTGTTTCTTTCTGCATTTCTAGAACAATTATTCAAATCTCTCTGCCTCCCTCTTTCATACATGGCCTCATCCAAAGAAATAGAACAAAGGGGGTTAAATAAAAAAGATGAGAAATACAAAATTATCTACACATTGGACTTTGTGGGTGGTGAGATTGAGTCAGGGGGCTCTCTGATGGGTAGCAACCAATGACATCATCAAGCCCATACCTGTAACCCTCCATAGCAAAGACGTCCTTCTTTTCCTCTACCATCTTCAGAATACTCTCGAACATAGGTACATCACATGGGATCCTCAAGATCCCTGCCTGTTGGAACCCAAATTCCTCTTCTGCTTCCCGCAGCAGCATGTGGAATGCTTGGTGACCCAAGTACTCCGTTGGAATGATGAATCTTCTCTGCTCCTCGCCAACACAGACCGCAAGATACCCTTTAGGGACAGCATTGGTTGGGGCTTCACCAACTGACCTCTCAGACAAGGACAATGTCCTTTTCAGAAACTTGATGCTCTTACTGCTGCTTTGGTTGTTGTTGCTGCTGCTGCTGCTGCTGGCTTTTGATGAGCTAGCTTGCTTTCTCCACTTCTTGAGAATTTGTTGAAGTCTAACAATTTCTCTGATCTTATTAGACTTCTTTGATGAATCCATGGTGTGTTTTGAAGAAGAGTTGTCTTGATTAACTCAACTCCTCTTCTTCCTTAGAGCTTGCTAATGTCATCTGTAGATGGGTACTTAATTTATAGAAGGTGGGGCTCTGGGCATTTGGAAATTTTGAAGTCCATATTGCATAAAAAGAATATTATTGTGTCAGTATTATATTAATTTTTCAAATTATTATATAATTAAAAGCTACTATCAAGAAGTTAAATTTTTTTAATTCCTTGATGGGCATGAAGTTGTGCTTCAAGTTCTTAAGCTGCCTCTTGGGGGTGCGTGTGCCGTGTACTTAAATTAGAGATGAATTGGACTGAGATTCTGAAGATTAACTATTATTTAGTCTTCCAGTTTCCTTGATGAGTATTGGGTGATTTGGTTTCCAATGCAAACCACCTTAACAGTCAATGGTACTCAGTACAATTAATTTGTACCTCTAATATTAAAATTTTGATAGCGTGGCTTTAGTGGTCGTGGAATAAGGGCATTTAAGACTTCAATGAGATTGCCATGTGAAAATGAATCTTATAACAATAGGATAAAGTATACAGATAAAAGTACAGTTACCTATGTACAGTTGCAGGCTTTTTTTTTTGTCCGAATCCCAATATGCCTTTCCAGTTAGATAGTAGCTTCTTAGATACTGTAATGTAGTTTCTGATAACCAGAAAAGTTAACAACAGAAAAATATTTAGCGTTCAAGAAAGAAACTTGTAAATTAGTTGGCTTTCGCTCTTCCTGTGCAGTTTTTACTGGTTCATATGAATATATAGAATTGGATTATTCCAAATTAGTAGCAATACTGGTTCATATTGATGTTTTGTTGTAGCATTATGTCATTCATATTAAATTTATGTGAATTAGTAGTATTATTGAATCTCGTTGATGCTTTACCATTGTTTTATAATGCTGAATCAGTAACTGAAGCTATTATATTTGACAGTGTTTGTATTAATGTTTATGTTATGTATGAAGCCAAGTAAAGTTAATCATCTTGGTGTTAGCTTGTGACAATATGTTGGGTTGTAGTCTATTGACATGTGAATAGTTTGTGTTTACTATTTAGCAGTTCAAATAGAAAAAAGATTTTGATGACAAATTTTAACTTGCAATAGAGTACTTTTGTTTTTCATTTGAAAACAATTTAATCATCAAATGAACTATAGATGAGAGAATCATGCACATGTCTTTTCTTTGTACATGTTTCTCAGTTTCATCCAATTTTGAAGGGCATTTGGAGAAAGTAGCATCACTTTTTGTTGTTTCAGTCTCCTGTCTTCAACATGAATAAATGAACTCTTTAGCACATTCTTACATCAAATACATTCTATAGAGATTTGATTGTAATTTCATTTCATATTTTTTGGTTGAAATGAATAGAAAAATGAGTGAGTATGTGTTGGGTTGGGGTGGGTTGGGATGGAAAGTAGAAGGAACGTGATGGGCACTCCAATGGGTACGTAATTGAGAAAAAAGAAGTTTAAATTAGAATAATAACAAAATAGAATGATATGGTGGTGTCATCAGTCTTCACATGATCATTGATGAGAGAGATTAATAGATATATAAATTATATTTCGTCGTTGAGATTCCTTTATTACTCAACAAATTTTATTCTAATTTTTAATTGAATTGTTGTTTATATTTTGCTTGAGTATGCAAGAATTTGTTGAGATTCATAATTATTGTTATATAGTGCTCCCAATGATCATTTAGGATATATTATATGTTGATAAGCTAGAAAATATGGTTAGAGACATGCTCTGGTTCATGAACAATAGAACTTGCCCTTCTGTTTTCTATTCTATGCCTTGTATTTTAATTATCAGAGAAGTTTATTTATGGTTATGAAAATTGAAAACCATAGTACATGCATAATGATTATTTCATGGTTTTATTTAAGAAATAGAGAAGAATCTAATAACATGAAATGCACTAAATTTTGGGTTACTTGTTTTTTGTTTGTTGGAATTAGAAGCAGAAAGCTGAAAGAGCTGTGCATTGGGCATGAACAATGATTGAGACAGCAAAGAGATGCTGGTTAGGTAATGTGAATTAGCTGTCTTTATCAAATGCAAAATTTGTTATAAATCAGATACTAATATTTATGTATATATGGATGTTGAAATCTAAAGTTGGAATGGAACCACTCCCTTTTCCTACTAATTATTGACTTTAGAATGATTTCAATTTTATTTTGCAGTTAGTTGTGTCAACATTTTTGTATTTTTGCTCATTTTCATTCTAGTATTTAGGTGAGTAGGATAGGATCTATTGTTTATTGTATTTGTGGTTGCACACTTTGAGGTTTGGATGCTTTACACATATTGAAAAGTTGGAATAAGCAAAATAATCATAACTCCATCCCCATATTTATATACTAGTTAGGATTATTTAGATTGTCTACTTCAAATGTATAGAGATAAAATGTTTATAGAGATAGATAGAAGAAAGTAAAATGTCTCTAGAGAATATAGATTTTATTTGATAAATCAATCTCCAGAAGGAGGTTTAAAAGAAATTTTAAAAATTAAATTATTTGGTAAAATTGTCTGAAAGTAAGAGCATTATTGTGAAATTAAACAACAACATTTTAGAGTATATGAGCTTTATTGATATAAAAGCAAGGTCGATTGATATACCATTTGGGTCTACAAATAGTAGGTTGACCTATATCCCATAATTGTTCACGAGTAAAAAAATGTATATCTAAACGTAATGTCGACCCATAACTAGTATGGGTGAACCTCAACGTACATGCTATTTCTCGTGTCTCATAATGAAAACAAAATTCTCATAACAAGGAAAATAATTGAATATTTGATCTTATTCAAAGTTATTTTAGTCATCAACTAGAACCACGGTAAAAGAAAATTTATAATTGAATTTTTCACAACAGCTTCTATGGGAGGTGCAAAGAGACTAACTTCTCCAACAACCAAACATCAGTAGACTTGAAAGTCTACGTGGACCTTCCAAACAAGTCATTATTATTGTATACGAAACATATTGCAACGAAGTTGAACGTTAACTAATATTTCATAATCGACTAAAACATTAAGATAATTTTTGTTAGAAATGAAGGATGGGTTTAAGTATTAATAAAAATGAAGTTACTTTGCATCAAGTTGAGGATAATTAGTTAGCAAATGCAAGAAGAATCATGGTAATCAAATACAAAGCTTAATTTTGAAGTTTGTGGAATATAGTAATGTAAATAAAGGTTAGAAAAGTGGAGTTTTTGACATGTTGGGATGATGAAAAGGAGGTTTAGGTTTGACCAATTAAGTTGGAGAAGTGAATAGAGCCAAAATAAAAAGCAACGGCGTGATCAAAGGAAACCAATAGACTAGTAACATAACATGGGAGATTATTAGATTCCTTCAAGGACAATGTAGAGATTGATTTTAGAGCCCTAAATTTCAGGTCAGATTCAACAACAAAAGGACAATACTTGGATCTATCCAACCTCTTTTGGTGTTTTCCAATGGTTTTGGTTGCACCCACATGTGTTAGTCCCTAACCCTAACAACCTAATCTAATCATTATACTAATTAATTCTACTTAGGATAACCATTTTCTCATGTTTTTCAATTTTACTTTCATTTGTTCTCATATTAAAGGTCAACCTTGTTCGTATGGTTCATTTATATCATTATAACTACTAATTTCATTTTATATTCATCCGATGAGAAACTAATTTCACTCACTTCAACATTCCCCTTCACACACAAGACTCACATTTTTTCTCTTTATCGATGGGCTCGACAAGTGCACAATCGAGACATTTTAAATCAACACTATCTCACGTGTATGTATTTTTTTTCCACACGTGGATCGTTGCAAGTATGTTTTTCTGCAAGCTGGCCGAAGATCACATAAGGATGCAACATATACGGCCCATCTTTGGGCTAATGTCAAGATTCGTTTTGTAAAGATCACATATGCTCTGATACCATGTTAGAATATCAACTCAAATAAAAATTCAATCACATAGTTGTAGTCATCATTTATACTTTTAATATTACATTCCAACACATATCATTATCTCATTGACAACTTATATTATAATATAATATTCCTACTTATTATTATGGACAATATATTTATTTTGCATCAACTTTTGTTGTCTAGTCTCTCATACAATACTAATGGTTCAAACATCATACATTCTAAAAAATATCAATGAAAAAAAGATTGCGAGTAAAAAGGGAAGAGCTCGTCTTACGTTAGCGTCAAGAACAACCCTTATAGGCTAATTACAAGTTAAATAACCACAATGGATGATTTTAATAAAGAGAGTAGCGCTTGTTTTATTTGACTCGTCAAGAACAACCCTTATAGCTAATTTCGTGCTAATTGCCAAAATGGATGATTTTTATGAAGCGAGAAGCACCCGTTTTATGTGGCACATGAAGAACAACTCTTATAGGTTTATTATGTAACAATAAACCACAATTGATGATTTTTATAATTTCATTAGGGGTGGTGCATGGGTTCATAGGATTGGGGTGGGAGGACAATGTGAACGTTGAGAAGACAAAATTGGGATGAAAGCAAGTCCATGTGTCTTGAAGACACCAAAAGTGAAATGAGAAAACCAAGACTTAACCACAACAAGAAGAAGAAGAAGAAGAAGAAAAGAGAAATGACCTTAATTTATTAATGAAATACTCAGAATGAGCTCAAATGCAAGCATGTGCTGGGCTGCAAGTCCTGCCAAATTATTGAATACAATAAGAAAAAGATTTAAGAAGAAACCAATAGATTAGGTCTGGTTTGGGCTGTGCATAGATATGCCTAGGGCTTGCAATTCGTGCGTGCGTGTCGTGTTCGTGTCGTGCTGAAGCGTGTTCGTGTGCTGCACGACCCAGC
>JAYMSZ010002291.1:0-12290 GCA_036897665.1 Pelargonium citronellum
CAAGGCCACCCCGCTCTGTTCAAGTTGTGGCCGTCGCAGCTTCCATCTCCAGAAGAGTCGCTGCTCTGCTTGTGCTTTCCCAGCAGCTCGCGTGAGGAAGTGTAAGCATCACCTTTATCAGATTCTCTATGTGTCGAATTGGTGTCATTGATCGTATGATTCGTGTGAATCTGTGTAAATATGGATATTTTGATATCTGGGTTGTGGAAAAGTTGGGTTTTTTTGTTAAAGGATAGTCAATTTTTTTTACTTTGTAGACATTGTAAGCCTTACTTCCATCGAACACTCTATGTCTTGAATTGGTTTCATTGATCATATCAATATGTATGAATCTGTCTAAATGTGTATATTTAGATATCTGGGTTATAGATAAGTTGGGTTTTTTTGTTAAAGGATTGTTATTTTTTTTTTGCTTTGTGGACATGTAAGCCTTACTTCCATATAACAGTCTATGTGTTAAATTGGTTTCATTTCTCATATCAATATTTGTGAATTTGTGTAAATATGCTTATTTTACTACATTTGTTGTAGAGACTTGGGTGTGTTTTTTGTTAAAGGGTTTTTTTTCTGCTATGTAGACAATTGGTCAGTGAAGGCCATCCGCAGGAAGACCACCGGGACTGGGCGAATGAGGTACCTCCGCAATGTTCCGAAGAGATTCAAGAGTGGTTTCCGTGAAGGTATTGAATTTGGTGTTTTGATTAATTCTTTGGTTTTATATGATACTTTCATTTCTATGTTGAGTGGTTCTATGTAATTGTTTTGTTTATCCCTATGTTATAGGTACTGAGGCTGCACCAAGGAAGAAGGGAGCTGCTGCATCTGCATAGAAAGTCGAGTGATCAACTGGGCATTTTCGGTACCTCCACATAGAGTTAGAATGTTTTTTTTTTGTATTGGGACAAAAACATTGTTTTGACAGTGTTCTTATCTTTTCATGCTTAGTGCCTTTAAAGTGTATTCCATTTAAGTTTCAGACAAGGATGAGAATTTTGTTATCTGATGCTTCTTGAAGTATAATTTTGCATTTGGAGTTATTATTTTGTGTTTTTTTATATATAAATTCACTACTTTTTTTCTTTATTGTTTGCTTTTTATCAATTCAAGATGGTTTGACAACTGTGGGTTTTGGCTGAGTTGGCATTTGTATTTGAGTTTAAGATATTTGTACTTTCTATAATGAATATTTTGTTTCATGTACTTATGTTTAGATTGCAATCCTTAATTGGCTAGATAATTATATGTAGTATTGGATTCTATAGTGTGATTTTGATGGGGCATAGATCCTTAGGTTCTTTTATTAAAGCTTCAGCTAGATGACTTTAGCCAAGTAACAATCTATGAGCTTTGAAGATTTTGCTTCCATTGCATCTTGTCAAACCAGTGTTAAGAACTGTGAGACGAAGGTGTTGGAACATTTCATACCGAGTACTTGTAACTTGAAGGTGAAAATAGGTCTCACCATAATAATTTAACTGCACCTAATACATTTAGTGGTATGGGATCTTGGTCAGCCAAAATGGGCTGTTTTATTTGAGTCTGTTAATGTTTATAGAAAATAAGTTTTTTCTAAACCTTGAATTGCTCTTGTTGCACATCATGGCTATGTGCCAAGTTGATTGATGTTTTTACACTTTTATAAGTCATGTATTTCAGCTCGGGAAAAGGCTATTATCTTTTGATATTATTATAGTTATCTGCGAAAATTTGCTTACTGACCACCAACAAATCATTTTTAATCGTTTTGATATCAATTTTAATGTTCATAGACTTTTGTGGTTTTGCAAGTATTTATGTTGATTACTACTTGTAGCATGCATTATCTATCTGCATATCTTCCTTGGCATATGGGTTATCATATTTCACTATATGTTTGGGAAAGTGGTTTTTGACTTGTGATTTTTGCCTAAATCATCTGTTTAGTGAAGTGGTTTGGTTTGTGACTTTGCAAAATTAAAATTAAAATTAAATTCTCCCTGAACATGCATTTTCCAAGTACTGTGGTACAAGGTTTGGTCTTGTGAGAAAGAAAGAACCATGACATGAGAGGAAATATATTGGCTAAACTTGTGGATGTATATTTGCATTAATCTTCTAATTTACATAAAGTTAATTACAGATTTTGAACCCTGACCCCATCACTTGCAATATTTTCCATTCTGAAAAAAAGAAGTAAAAAGGGGGAACAAATGTGGGAAACAAGTTCCTGCTCCTTGTGAACTAAAAACCACAGGAAAGAATCTTCACTCTCAAGTCTTCAAAATTGGTTTCTGGTTGTAAATTTCTTCTTCTGCTAGCCCTTAAATTCACCAAATCTGTGCTTCTCTTCATGTAACTGCTTGAACACATAATCCATCTCAGGAAATGCAGACAAAAGAAGCAGCTCCAGAAGGTCATAAACCAATTGCTTTAAACATACAGATGACTGCAAAAAAGAGCAAATCAAAATCCATTATAAAGTATATGTCCCTGCTACAAATCATCTACACTCAGTTAGAATGCTACTCTTTCAAGCTTTCCTAATGATTCAAGAAGGAAGCAAGAATGCCAAATTATCAAAATGACTGAAGCTAACGAGGTTGGAGATGTGTTATTTAGAGATGATTGTGTTTCATTTGCCTAATGTTTTCACAAAATAAGGCAGAACAAAACAAAAAAACTATTAAATGTCAGTTGTACAGAAACCCGTCTCCTATATCATTATTTATTAACCTTGCATTACAGATCCCCAAATTTACTTAATCATTTCATTGGTTTCGAAGATGAAAACAGAACCAGACATAAAACACTCTCAAATATATTTCTTAACGATAAAGATTAGAGATAACAGAAAATTGTAAGAAAGTGACACTTCACAGCAGAATGATAGCACTATGTTTTGAGAAAAAGTTGCGTAAAATCTGTGAAAGATGAACAGATTACTGAAAAGTTTTTTTTTCCTTTTTTTTCATCTTCAATATAAATTATTACCTGAAGAAAGAAATAGAGATCCTTAGCACACTGTTCATACTCCTTCCGACCAACAAGGCCTACAATTCCAGCTGGTGCATTGTCTGCAATGGGAAAATAGAGATCATTGGCAATACAAAGCACCACAAGAGAAGGAAAAAAACTGAAGGCCTATACCAATGTCAAATTGTCAATGATAACAAGATGTTGAATGAAAAATAATACCAATTATCAGATCGTATACAAACTTTGCACGGCGATCAGCTTCTTGTTGTTGATGCTCATCTACTGCTCTAGGTGAAGCCATCTCTGGTTGTTGATTGCGAGGGGAACCCTGCGATGGATTAGTAGGAGGAGGTGGTGGGCGTTGTCGCTTTGGGTGTTTGGTTATGAAGATTCCATCAGGCCAAAGCATCTAGTTGGAAGATAGCTCATATCAGTAATAATACATGAATCTATCTCAATCAGCTCCTAAAACCAAGTAAGCATTTAAACTTTGGAGAAAACGTAGAAAATAATTTATTGGTCCTCAAATTGGTTTACAACAGCTATGGCTGCTGCTTTAAGGCAAAAATAAGTATATCATAAGCCAGAAGCGGCCAACCCATTTCAAAGTACAATTTCTATGCATTTGGCTTGGCCACGACACTCGACACTTGACATGACACCAAAAGAACTTGGTTCTTAGCAAATGAATACATATTACTTCAATACCTTCCTTTTAAAAGATCTAAGAGATGATACTAATACAAAAGGTAATGACAACCACCCTGAAGTAGATGGTATAAACTAAGAGAAAACTTACTAAAAAAAGCAACTAAAAAATTACTACCTTTCTAATCAAACTTTAATAATATTTTATTAATTTGTTTACCTTGAAAGCAGTAAATCCCAAGGTTTTTTAATATAGTTGGTTCCATTTAGACTTATTTAACAAGTATAAGAAACGATAGAATTGGATGAAATAAAATTACTTTATTTCTCTAAGTCAAAACTCAAAAGCAAGGAACCCGTGCGTGCGTTACGACGGAAACTCACACCCAAGAATTAACTAAGAAAATCTTGAAGGAAATTGAAAAAACTTGGGAAATAACATTTGCAAAAGCAATTAATAGTCAATTGTAGAAGGCATATTTAATCTAAAACCTAGATGTGCGGTAATTATGGTTGGCAAAGCATAGGTTATTTTGACTTGGCAGGAAAAGAAATGTTATTTTTTCGAATATTAATAAATAAATAAAAGAATGGCATTGAATATTACCTGCTCAACTCGCTTGATCCCTGAAGCAACAACAGATCCTTTACGCAAAAGCTGTATTTTCTCTATCAACCAATCATCAACAGCATCACCCATTCCTAGGTGTAGGATCTGTTTGGCCACCCAAAATGCCTTCCGCCTGTAATGCACAGAAGATTAGCATCTGTTGTAGCTAGGAAAGGTGATTGATCAGAATGAGATTTTTTTTAAGAAAAAAAGTCAAAATGCCAAGTACAAGATTTTAACATTGTTGTGCTAAAATATACATCCAGTACCTGATCCATCCACCATCATGGAGCTGGAAAATAACATCTACGAGATCCAATATGGGGATACTCAAATTTGGTGGCACCCACTGCAGCAAAGAAAAGAGTGTCAGATCTACTTAGAACCTTGAAGCAACATGACAACATCCAGAAAAAGCAAGATACCTATGGAAATAATAAAGATAAATATAGAAAGTATTACTTGACACAAGTTTCAGTTCTGTATCCGTCTCAGAATGCTACGACACATTCAAGAAGAAAAAGAAAAACAGAATAAATGATGTCAAGTCAATGATTACCTCCTTGGGAAGGGTTGGGTCAGTAGTAGCATCAAGAAGCAACTCAGAAGTTTCTTCTAAAGCATCGTGCTCTCCTTTAACAGTTTTCCCCCTGCGTCTAAGAGATGATGCATTCTTCTGTACCCTAGAATTGGGATCACCGGTTGAATCGTCCAATGACTTTGCATCTTCTTTACTAGGCCTATTTACTGAAGAATGATTTGTGTCTTTTCCAACATTATGCTTCATCTGCAATGCCGATCTCTTGCTTTCAGTGCCTATATGCTCCTTCCTAGGAGTTAAGGGATTGACAACAGGTCCCGTGAAATTTGTAACCTTCTCACTCAATTCGGATGGCTTTTCATCTAGGTCAACTAGATAGTGCCCATAAAGTCAAGATATGAAAAAAGGTAATACATAAAGTCAACAATATGCTTCAAACAAGATTCACCTGACAATGTCTCAAGGATGGAGAAAGAATCAGAGAAACAGTATGTCTGCATTGCAAAATATAAACAATTAGTATTCTCCTTACAAGAAAAGAGAAGTCCAAGTGCCCCACCAAGACCCAACCACAACAACAAATAAAAAGTACAGAATCAAACCTGAGAATCAACACAAAGAAAGTCCCAAACATCGATTGATCCTGAAACAGTGGGAAGCTGGAGTAGCTTCTGCAGAACACATGCAACAGTTATTGACTAATTTGGCCACATAAGAAAATTAGGATCGACCAGAAAGAAAGACAGGAATTTGTATCCCATACCAGTGGGTTAAATAATAAATTGGAAATGCCAAATCAGTTAAATGAAAGCAAATATATTTCCACATGACACTAACATATGGAACCTGACAATTGAATAGGCAAAAGGAACAGTAGCAGTTAAAAATCAAGCAGTGTTATAAAGTTAACAAAGTCAGCAACAAGACAGAAAACTCATTCACGCAAATTATAATTCCACCTTATAACAGCTTAAGTATACAATGTGTTAAAAAAAATACTACTTCCTCCATTCCACTGTACTTAAAATGGATTTCAACAATAAATGTACACTTTCCTTTGATAATCAATTACATAAGTTTTCCACTAATATCTTATAAACTAATTAATTATAACATGTGTTAGTTACTACAAGGGTACAAATGAAAAATCAATCATTAACATAATAATCCTAAATGTTTTTCAAAAGTCAAACAAGACCGTAATTCTAAAACTGAATGAGTAGAAAAGAACATTAACTACTTTACAGTCCTTTCAAAAAAAAAAAAACTACTATTGCAGTCAGCCAAAGTTCCCTTCTATTTCCAATTCCAACAGGCAAAGTGGCAAATTATTTCAGACAAGAAAGATAAAAGGAGAGATCAAATGTCTGACCTTTAAATATTTATCAAGCAATTTACACCGTTCTCGAATAATAGGTACGTCTAATCCTGTTGACAGAAAATGTTTTGGCGGCAAGTGAAGATTATACTCAGGGAATTCTTTCAGACGCCGATGTAGCTCCTCAAAATGCCGAAACCTACAGGTAACATGCAATAGAACTCCGTTAAGTTATAGGTGCAGCATTGTTATCATATCTGCAAAATTCACAATAAACCTATGCCTGGATGAATGAGTACTGGAATACATAAAATCAGAAAGTTCACAGCAAAACCTCGGCACCTTCTTTTGATCGACCAACTATTATTATTTACGTCTGTAACAGATATTGAATACACGGCAAATGTTCTAGAGTCGCTCTTCACAATATTTGCCCCCAATACCTACAACAGTATGTTCGATTACATCATTTACACAAATCAGTTTATAAAACTTTGCTTGCTGAAATGAATAGAGATATTGTAACTACCTCACATTTCAACTTATAAAATGAATTCACCAGAAATGAACGTTGCACAGGATTAACAGTCAGATTATGAGATACTGGTATGGAGGAAGAGGATGCAGATGAAGAAGCCGCTGCACCACTATTAACTCTACCAAAGTTATCAATTTCAGAATCATCACTAGATTCCTGAGCTTTTGCATGTTCTGTTGGAGAACTAAGTATATCCAGTCCATCTCCAGACAAGAAGCTTGTTCTCTCAATTTCTTGCCAAATGGGTAACTTTTGATTGCTTAACTTAGACTTCTTCTTATCAGACTGGGTTCCATTTAATCTCCGATAGTTAACATGCCGTTTACCAATTTTCTTTCTGCTATGGCCTTCAAGATTTTCAAGTGGATGGTGAATGTGAGCAGCTGCCTGATTTCTATTACTTTTCCCATCCCAAACTTTAGTTCCAGGAGAACCAAGACCAGTTACATCACCATTTTCTTCATCCTCAGAAGTATAAGAACTACTGCTCACCTCCTCTGAATCAATGGGGCTCTGTTCATCATCTTCTGGATACGAAATAGGTGAAGAGGAATTTGATATGTGTTTACCTTTCTGGGTGAATGAAGTTTCAATAGAGTGAATAGTAGTATTCATTGGAGGGTTAGGCTTGGATAAACTGTCCCTTTCCTTGGGTTTTAATGTCGAAATTATTTGACCAGGCAAAACTGCCTTTCGTACAGAAGAACTCTGAGGAACTTGCTCTATTAACTTATCTTCCTTCGTTTTGTAGTTTTTCCCTTTTGCCCAAATGTTTTCAAAGTTTTCTGGAGCAAGAACTTGAGTCTTCCTGAGAGAAATTAGATCTAACATGTCCCCCCATTCCCCTCCTGATAGGTGTCGTTGGACACCTTTTCCATCACTAGCTTGTGAGTTCATGGGCAATGAGGTCCACGAAAGGGAGGATCGAGTGTCAACTGAAAGTAAGGGATCTTTTGATACGTGTGGCCCATTCACATTATCTGAAATAGGTTTATCCGTGGCAGATTTAGATTGATCAGCTTTTAACTGCACAAGTTCAACACCAGTGACAGAGGGATCTATAAACTTAGAAAAATGATCAGATGATATTCTTGAAGATCCATTAGGCTTTGAAAGAGATGCTTCTTGTGCCATGATAACTTCTTTATCAGGCTTAGTCCTAGAAATAACTAAGGCCTCGATCCTCTCATTAATAAACCTGTCAAAAGGTTGAAGAAACTGAGAACAGCCGCAAATGACAGGAAAATATGAAAGAACGCAGAAGTTAAATACCTTGGATTGGCTAAGTTTAAAACTGGACGAATTACTGCACAAGCAAGAAGCTCCCTTGCAACAAAGCGGAAAAAAGAACATTGAAGATCTTCAGGCTTGAAAGTGAAAGAAATAAGACCATCCATCAGATGCTGCAAGACCTGCAAATAAATGAAGTAGAAAATATTGTCAAAAACAACTAGAAAGAAAGATATAAAAAACCCTTCATCCTTGCAGTTAGGAATTACAGAATAATTGACTGAGAATGCGAAGTAGATCCCTGAAAAGGAAACAACCTTGTGCTCCGCTTCAGCAGAAAATAAAGCAGGATGCAATTTGTTTTCAGAAGCCAGGATGCGCCGAAATTCCGTATTTCGGTATTCAATAGTTAGTGATCCTGACTGTTGCTTTTCCATCTTTGCTTGAGTTGCACGAAAAAGCTCCAAGTGGGTGCAAATGAGATTAATAAGATCCCTGATCATTCAACTAAATTTAGTGCCCTAGCAACAAAAGGTTTGAAACAAACCAACCTGAAGATGAAGGAAAACAGCAGGAACTTAAACCTTGTGAGAAGATCTATAAGATTAATATTCCTCATACGACCTGAAATTTCCCCAAGAACACCATTTATGATCTGCACTAGTTCCTCTGGACCTTCTTTATCAGGTGTTAAGCGAGAGTACCATAGATTTGTTACCCACTCCGAAACTAGATGTTTGGTAAAGTGATCTAGTGCAGCCTCAACAGCAGGAGAATTCACTTTTCTTCTCCAATCAGACTTTTCAACAGCTTTAGGACGCTCAAGAAGTTTCTTTTGAGACAATTCAGTTGATGGGGATGGTTTGCTATAGATTGCAGCTTTTGTTCGCATTTCAAAATCTAGAGACAAATAGCGAATGGTAATAATTAAGAATGCGGCAGCTGGCAGGTTGAACCATACTGAAGAGCTCATTACTGAAATAAGAACAGAAAGAAAATGAAGAGAGTTACATCCAAAGAACAATATAAAAGCACAATGTTTACAGAACATCTATGTGAGTGTGAGTGTAAGCAATATGTTAAGAGCCCGAGCATTGTATGCAATGTCTCTATCTCATGAGTTGGGTAAAGAGTAATCAAGTTATCACTAATCCAAGGAAGAATCTCACAAAACATCAAGGCTTCAGCATACGATGTATTGTGTCGCTTTCCTGCCAACATCTATATTTAATTCTATAAACTTGACATATAATCAATGTGCACTGACTCACTCCAATAAGAACAAAATTAAACAACAACAAACAAGCCATTTTATTGACAAAGTTATGGTCGGCTACATGAATCCTTTGACAAAACTCTTTGGGATCTTTTGCTCGTATTCTCCTCCTTCACTCTATCCTATCTAATGCTACCTCCTTTGTTAGCCCAAGTGCTATAATATCTTTCCTCGACACTTCTTTCCAAGTTAACTTAAGTCTACCCCTACCCCCTTTTAGTTTTTCCTAACTGAATTCTATTTCCTCATAGGATCACTAATCTCCCTTCGCTAATCGCTCCACATGTCCAAAACAACTTAAACAATTTTCCCGCACCTTAAACCATCTTACACAAAATTAAAATTGTACGAATTTTACTCTTTCTATAAAAGCAACTAATCAACGTTTTCCTTTCATCTTTTCATAGTAAAAAAGTTGCCACAACTTAATCTCAATCACAGTTAAATACTTTTCTTAAATAGTAAAAAAATCTTGAGAATAAAACATCACTAGTTTTGTCTTGTGTGCAAAACAACCAAATCGCAATTTGTTTGTCCACCTCAGAGAAATCCAACTTCTTCAGGATACACTATTAAACTTAGTTTAGGGGCTCTTCACTTTTTTGCCCCTCGTCAATATAAAGAGGGAAACTGAGGATATAGAATTTTACGTCACTATTCACCTGAAATGAAAGTGTGCAGAGAAAATTGCAACCACAGGTGTAAACAATGGCTGTCAAGAGAACCAAGACATATTAAATCCTTGATTAGTTTACTTAACCAGCTCCTAAGCCCCGAGCTCAAAAATTTGGCAAGTGTATATACTTTGCCCACATATGACAAGTTTCAAGCATAACCTTATTAGCTCTTCCATTTAGTTCATTATGCCACAGATTTCTTGACATCTGTAGTCTTTTTTTCCTCCTCTAAGTGGTAATATGAAACTTATGATTCTACCATCAAATTGTCTAACCTTCGATGGATAAATTAAAGTAGACAGCAAGATTTAACAAATGAAAATATGTCAGGAACAATATCTCCTTATTCGACGTTTTTCATGGGATACATAACACATTGGTTTAGAGAAAGTCGTTCATTTAGAACTTCAGGTCTACAACATGATAAGTGTCAATCTCTAAGCTTCAACAGCCAACACCAGTAACATAAGGTACAACCGTACAAGTGAGGATAACAATGTGGTTACTTAAATAGTGCAACAGTTCATCAGTCATTATGTACTATAACTTCAAAAGTAGTAAGGGAAGCATTAGATTTCCAACCTCCAAAGATTAAGCTAATCTAAAATGGAAAATCAGTAATCACCGGTTCCACAACCCAGGTTTTAAAGTGAAAAAGTGGAAGGATGAGACGTAACAAACTGCATTTATTCTACCAGAATCCCAGCTTTTTACTTATACAACTGTTACTGACTATTCATATGAGATAGCTAAGACAAAGGTAACTAACTATACAGTGACCAGCATCATAGAACACGTGATAAGGAACAAACATTCTATCCAATCCACAACTTAGATTCAATACATATTTTGACTCCAAACTAAATTTCTGCTATCATATACCAAGCATCACTAAATACAGTTGAAACAGTGAGCTAATGAACTGAAATAGTGCATAAAAAAACTGAACTTTAGAAACAAAAATTAGAACTCAAATCTAGAAGAACATTAGAAACCAGATTAACACACATTTTTTTTCTGATCACAGATACATATCAATCAAACGAATTAGAACCAAAACCAAGTACCGAATTCAATCCATCCGAAATCGAAAAACTTACAAGACATGATATAAGACAACCCCACGACGCATATGACAAGAAACACGATCCGCTTCTTGGCTTCCTCCACCAGGTCCCGAACGACCACTTGCCTCCGCTGCGAGCTCATTTTCCAAATCAATCAATCAGCAATCAAATCAAACCCCTAGTCCAGTCCCTTTCCCTCATTTCCAAATGGTAGCAAAATTCGAGCTAAAACACCCAATTTAGCGTTCCCGAAACACGATCAGAGAATGCTGAGCATAAATTAGGGCAATCACGATACGAAATCGAGAGAATATTCGTGTTTGGATGCCGAGAAAAAGAAAAAAAGGAGAATCGAATGCTGCTGCGTGTTTGTGATTAAGAGAGGAAAATATATTACGAACCGAACCAAATCGAGCGGGTGGGTTCAACGCGAGACCGTTAGGTTTTGCAAAAGCTTGCGTGTGATGTTAATGTATGTGAAAAAACTTTCTCACGCTTTCTCTCTCTAGTTTCCGTCACTTTCCCTCATATTTTCTCGGTAAAATTTTCCTTCAACCGCCTGTAATAGTGTTTGGCTTGTAAGTAAATAGTGGGATTCTGAATTCTTGCCCAGTGATTTGAAATCCACTCGACAAGTTTATTCCTTGATTCCGCTGTTTGGCTCTGTTCTCTACAAGACAAAAGTAACATGGTGCTTGCTTGTGAATTTTCGTAATAAAATAAAATAAAAAAACCAGTAATTTATTGTCTTAAATTATATAATTATCATTAAATTTTGTAATGAAATTATAATTTTTTGGACAATATATTCACTGGTGAACCACCTGGCACCTTGGCCTTGATAAATCTAGAATGGTGCGTTAGAGATGATAATCTATATGTGTTGTGTCACGATCTAATAGGAACACGAAACGTTTAGCAATCGTGTTGAATACTTGAATAAGAACTAGACACATTTAACAAGATAACTACATGAGTTGGGTTGAGAAAACAAAATCAACACATTTGATAGGACATTAATCTAAATTACAATTTTATCCTTAAGCGCGTGTATGTGTGTCACAACACTGATTAGTTAATCGTGTGTGCATGTGTTGGAGGCCCAACACGAACACGACTCAATTGCTAAACATGTCAGGCTTTCCAAACGATAATGATATAATTACAAAATATGCAAGGCTAGAAACCCTAATTTCGTGTCGTGTGTCGATACAAATCATCATTTCTAATGCGTACGCACAAAATGAAAACCATCTACAAGACACCAAAATAAATATAAAAGTGTGTCTTATGACGAAAACCACCTTTAAAATAAGGGTTATTTATTTCCAGACCCCCTGGACTTGTTTCCATTTGAGAGTTGGCCCCTGCTTAGGGTTTTCGGTCCTTTCGATCCTTGGACTTTCGTTTTTTTATTTTTTAGTCCAACT
>JAYMSZ010002292.1:0-12288 GCA_036897665.1 Pelargonium citronellum
CAACTATAGACCCTCTCACTACCACACACCCCCCTACAGACCCTCTCACTACCTCTCACGCCCATGTACCACCACTGCCCTCCCTCCCGCTCCACACTATTTAAATAAACATGTTTAAATCATGTATTCATCAACAATATCTCATTCAAAACATTAATTTTCAATTTTCAATTCTTTACAAGTTTGGACTTTTCAATGCAAAAATTACCACATGAATTCGGCGCAACTGTTTTATTGAACCCTTTAATGGTAATCTTTACCAAATCTTTCAACTACTACTAAAAAAGTAAATAGGAAATTATCACTTATTTTAACAGCAACACATGAGATTATTCCCATAAGTGCCAAATGCTTCTTCTGCAACTGGTAAGCTCAAAGTAACCAACAAACACTTGACAAAGAATAAATACAAATTGAGGTGCAAATCAAGTAAAGTTAAAAAGAAAACCATTTACAAACTTAGAAGCTTTACTCAAAATGAATTCCTAAAACTGGAAACATACAATGTAGGGCGAAAGAAAATAAAGGGGGTAGGGGAGGCAAAAATTTGATTGGGAGAGAAAACCGAAACTTATAAAGGATATGCATATGAGTTCATGATCATTCCCTCTAGGTCTGGTCTCAACTATGATTTTTTTCTAAAGAGAAATGAGAACCAAGAATGTTGATGGTAATGAATAATCTCTTCAGATTAGGACCAACTTTTTTATCATGAAAAATGGTTTCTCATTCCCATTCTTGATTCTCATTCCATTTCAAAAAAAAAAAATCTTAATCCAAACACTAACTTAGTTGTGTGTCTAATTTACAAGGATGAGCCACACCTTTGACTTACGAGCTCCCATGAGATCGGACAGAAGAAATGGATTGCGCTGAGACGGAGGCTGTTGGGCTGTTCAGTTCCCGATCTCCGTTTATGGCCTTTGGTTTTCCACTCAATCTTTCCATTGCTTCTTGGCATATATCATTAAACCAGTCATCTTCCGGTAGTACACTGAAAAGCCAAACACATATATATTGTGATTATCTTTACTTGTAAAGATCGGAATTCCATTCATAGAAACTTGTTACGTACTCCCAACCAAAATGAATGTCCGCTTCTCATGTACTTTCTCTTATATCTCTAGTGTGCATTTAACGTAACTAACACAAATTATATCTGATATAAAAAATATCTGAAACATTAAAGAAGTTTCGGGTACTAATCAGGGAGTATTTGATATGCACTATACTCACTACTCAAAACAAAATAACGATTACTAACTATAAAAAGATGCCCAACAACAGAAACAATCTTATCAATATTTCTAGGTGGTTCTTATACATTGTCCTCTTTCTTCAGTTACTACCTCTGCTTCTGAACAAGTGTTTTATAAATTAAAATTTGTTCTAAAACAAGTGTCATTTCACAATTTCAATGTAAAAATGCACCGCAATTTCTATTTATACCCCTTTCACCATTACCAAGTTAGTGAATAATTACGACAGTTTCTTATATAAGATTTGTTGTCAATTGTCATTTCACATTATATCTTAATTCGTGTGAACAACCTTAACATGACAGTTATTAAGAAATGGAGGTAGCATATTCTTCCACCTCAATCGGATATCATTAAAAAAATCATGACATGTAGCAGACAGGGAATTATTTATTATGACTCAAATCGGACACGACACTCTTCTGACACTCTGCCCAATATAAGTAAAAATTTACTATTCTAAAATAATTTTTTTTCCAAAAAAAGCCCAAGTTATTTTGTCTATGTATCGCAATCAATTAGTTTTCTTATAAATTGTTTGTGAGACATTATTTGTGTTGTTTATTTAGGTTGAACTTATGTTAATTTTAGTTTGACATACTATCAAGTTTAATTTCAATACAATTAAAAACCATAAATAAATTTAATTTGATATATATAAAACATTTTCAATTAAATAATTAACGTGACATTAACCTATCATGTCTCGTGTCGGTATGGGTGCAACATAAGGTACATGTGCTATGCTGACAACTTTAATTTGAAAAAATATGAAGAAAAGATAGTCGATGTTAAATAATAACTTAGAAGAGGCAACAGTACATACCTATAGGGATCCATTCCAGTTGAAGCAAATGCTGTCATAGCTTTAGATATTATCTCGTTGACAACACGATTCAAATTCCGAGACAAGTATCGACCTTGGGAAGCGAAGCATACAACAAACTTCATATCTAAATAAAACTGCAGGCACACAACAAATGAATGAAAAGGTCATTTTAAATAATCCGACGGTTACAGACCAAATCTATCAGAAAAAAGGCACTTAATTTCCATACCTGTTGTAGACCAAGTGGCCCTAGTGCCCTTGGACCTTCCTCGATATCGTCCCAAAAGGTCTGATCTTCCGAAAGCCATAAGATGACGGTTTCTGTTAGTCTCATCATTAACAATGTGGCGAATCTTTCCCTACCAACAAACATGTCAGCTGCTATGGTGGCCATCCTGTGCAGTTTAGCATAAAGTTCCTGAAATGCACAAAATAAGTATAAAAACATCAAAAGTCAAAACTAAATTTTCACCTAACATTAGGAATTGTAAGTGATTAATCCTTTCGGAAATTATGAATTACAGCACAAAGAGGAAAAATGCGCACACGCAATAGTACCAGTCACAATAATTGAATAGCCAGTGAGAGATTTGTTAGAATAGAGGTTAAGATAGAAATTCAAAGACGACATTATCTTTCCTTGCATGAGAGACAACACAAAAAAGACATCGATGAGATTTTTCAATCTATTTTTATTAAGTATTAATTTAAATCAACATTTAGTAATGAAATACGTGAACATGCATGAGTGAAATTCACGAATTTAGTGAATTGTCCATTCTCTTACAGTAGAGATTAGTTTCCAGTAAGCAGCATTAAATTTAGTGTGCTGCACTGAGGAATTAAACATAAGCTTATAGAAAAATGTGTCAAGATGGTCCTTAATTCCTTATAACATATCAGGCTAATCCCATAATAAAACCAGTTGATCAGTCACCATAAGACACGCTCTAAGCTCCAATTGTTCAATCACTAACAAATATTAGAATGATAAGTAGTACCAAAAATAACAAAAATAACACTTAACTATTAACATATTTTAAGAGAGGTGCAAATTAGAGACTGACATAAAATCATTCTAAATAGTGAATTTCAGATGACTGGTAAAGAAATTAGAATATGATTTTAATTTAATGTACCTGGAATATTGGAGATGGAAACCAATCAGGCTCTTCAACATTTCCGTCCATGTTTATATACATATCAGCACTGAGATTGCTATCACCCTCCTCAGTAAATATGAGGTCCAGGGCATGTTGTCGACAGAAAGTATCTTTTAGTCTGTCTACTGAGCTGACAAGTCGCCTCTTCCATTCTCTTTGCTCAGGGTGACGATTCTGTCTATCTTGAGGTCTTCTACGAAGATCATCCTTGTAATTAGCCTGAGACAGTGGAGCAAGTTTCATGGCTGCACGAGGAAGTAGTTCATCGGCTAACAATGACGCATTTGCTAACAATGCAATCTGTTGCTCTTCAGTCTCGGCCATTCGGACAATTTTATTCGCAGAACCTTCAAATTCTGCTTCTTCTTCCATTGAACCCGGTAATGCTTTTATGAGCAAGTTCACGTACGAGGTAAATACCTGGAATAAACCTTCCAGTGTTTGACCTCCCAACTGCATGCTTAAAAGTGGTCCAACGTCCTCAAAGAAATCCTGCACGAGCAGAGCACATATACAGAAAATGAATCAAAGGATTTATTTGCTGATATAGAAACGGGATATAATGCTATACTTTAACATTCAATAACAGTATAGAGTGATTACTGATGCCCTTGAATTTTAATTAAAAAAAACTGTGCATGAAATAAAATCATCAAAAGAAACCACCATCATTTTGAAAAGTAGATCCAGAACAAATAAAACTGAACGTGTGAATATTAGGGAGCAACAAGTGTTTTAGTGTCTCAGTAAGTGTTAATACAATCCTCAATTCTGAAGAATAGCCGGCATGCATATAAAAAAGAATAAAATAAACAGTTATGTGGGCAAAAATTATCACCTGAACCATAAAATTAAATCGGTGGGCACTACTAGAAAGTTTATGTTGAAATGCTGTTGTACTAGCAAGGGAAGTACTACAAGTTCTGCCGGATTGACTTGTACCCACTGGAGGATATGTAAGCACCCAATCATCAGCAGCAGCCAGAGCAGCGGTGCTCTCCTCTATTCGTTTCAAATTAGCATCTAATGCTTGTTCAACACTAGGCCTGAAAAGTTTTAAGAGAACGGGACAAAGTGCCAAGCCACGAGCCTCCAATAATGAACAATGACCTAAAGCTATTTGGACACACTCTGCAGCAGCTCTTAGACCTCCAGCAGCTGCTGATGATGCTAATGCATGTCTTTTGACAAGAGAGGCAAAAGCCTCCGTCTGGTTTGTGGCCCACACCACTAGCTCAGAAGTGTAAGCTGGTTCTTTATCAAAAATAGCAAAAGAATCAGTAGCAGCTTGAGCAATAGCAGAAAACACTACTTGTGAGAGTGCAGCAGTATACGCTCCACCATAAGAGGTGCTTGATGGACGCAGGCTTTGCATGCTACACTGATATCTTTGGAAGTGTGCATTAAGCAGCAAATTATGAGCACGAGGACCATCTCCAAGCTTCTTAAGAGCTGATATAGCAGCACGAAGCTCACCACCACGAGTAGATGGTTGACAAGCGGCTTCTGAGAGCTGATCAGCTAACTTTTGCCGACGTTCAATAATAGCACTCTGTAAAGACATAATAACAGATGGGTTCAATACTTTCGTTTCTTTTGATTCAGAAACTACTCGCTCTCCTTCATCAAGGGCTGCCAAAGCTTCGTCCACTCTCTTCTCAGCCAACAAAACATCCAGGAGATCAGGAAATTCTACTACCCATTCCTCCAATTCTAAAGGTTCTCTATCTTCAGAATTTAGTGTACCATTTACAGCCGTATCTTCGGAAACATTGAAAGAGGAAGAATCAACATTAACTCCTTTGGCCAAATCATGTATCAAACCTGCCTGAGTAGAGAGCAGGTTTCTCATGGATGAAAGCTCTCCCTCTAAGTCTGAAATTTCTTTTGATGTTCTGTAATCAAGAGGCACAGATGGCTTAAAATCCAAAATGATAGTGTTGAAGCTTGAAACCAATGATCAGTGTTTAAATAAATGACAGTATCCTTTCAGAAAAGAAAATAAGAAAAATGCTTAAACATACAATTGACGGTGTTTCAATAATATACAATACAATATATAAGAGTAAGAGGTTTCATAGCCTCTGCCACCATAATCACTATCCTATCATCTTATAATGCTATAAACAGCTGAGATTTATAGATCCCGAATATGTGGACATAGACTTCCACCTGAATCTACTGCACTTTTTTCTCACAACTTGAGATTATAACTATGGATTAAGTTAGACCAATAAGAAACAAACCAATATTTTAATAGTGTAGTACTATCATAAGCAGCTCAAAATAGACTGGCTCTGGCATATACAAAGTATTTATATGTATTACAGCTACGGCCATACAACCAGTACACAACTCACCGAATGAAAGCGGCATAATTAGCATATACACTTTTACGCATTTCCTCGGCAGAAGCTCTCTTCAAATCCAACAGATACGAGCATAACTGCCTTATATCCTATAAATAGCCACAGATATTTACATTAGAAATGGTTTAAGGCTTACGAGCTAAAGGAAATTGTTGCTTCTACAGCCTACATTCAGTGCATCAGGACAAACAGAAGAGCAACACATGATGGAGAAGACCTGACATGCTCAGTGGTACTATCAGTTATTTGCAATCACCTAAAATACTCTTGATAGTATTACCTCCACCTTCAATGATACTCGAAGAAAAGTTCATTTCAAGGCATGTTTATTCAACAAACACTACTAGATCATATCAAGCAAAACACAATAAAATCATTTGAAAAATGAAAACATCATTTGAAACCTATTATAAATAGACTTATGTAAGCAAAATGCATTATATTATCCAGCTCGAGTAAGCAAAGGCATTATATTATACATGAAATTTGAGCTCATTATTCAGAAAAACTAAAAATAAACAGCTAAAACCTACAATTTCTCATGTTTATTTGAGCAACCGAATCAACAGAGCAAAAGAAATGGTGACTTTAGTTCATTTTAAGGCATGTTGATTCTATTAACACTACTAGAACATACAAGCAAAACGCAATATAATAAAAGTCATTTCGCAAAATGCACACAAGTAAAATCCTTAAAACCATTAGATTATATAAGAAATCGTCATTTCAAACATAATATAAATAGACTTGTGTAAGCAACCATACCAAACCAAACCATCAGAGCAAAAGAAATGCTGAATTTGAGTTCATTTTAAGGCATGTCCATTCTACAAGCACTACTAGATCATATCGAGCTAAACACAATGAAATAAAGTCGTTGCACAAAATATACACAAGTAAAATCCTTAAAATCATTAGATTATCAGAGAAAACACAATTTCAAACACAATACAAATTGACTCGTGTAAGCAAAATGCATTATATAATTCATATTGTACACGAAATTTGTGTTCACTATTCAGGAAAACGAAAACAAACAGCTAAAACCTCCAATTCCTCGTATTTCTCGAGCAACCAAACCAACAGTGCAAAAGAAAAGGCGAATCCTACCTTCTCGCTGAGCGCGCATTTGGACTTGATATACGTATCAGCGTCGAATTTATCAGACTTGAACACATTCAAACCTTCCTCGAGCTGGACGCCATTCTCCTTCACCGGCGCGCCTCTCGACCGAGACGACTTGACAGCTGCCATAGCTCTATGCAAAGCTGTGCCTCGGATCCTCAGTTGAAGCAGAAAACGAGATCAGATCAGTGATCAGCTTCCAAATTAGGGTTTGAGAAGCAGCCGAAACGTACAAATCGACTGGATCTGAGCAGCGAAAACAGGAATTTGAAGTTTCAGAGCAAATTGAAGCATGAAAATTGAAAAATAATTGGAGAAACAGACGAAGAAGATGGAGAGAGAGAGAGAGCCAGCGCAGCCAAGCAAAGCCAGCGCGACACGGTCTCTTACTTTTCTCTGTCGTTGGCGTTGCTGTAGATTTTTTTCTCTTCTCTCTGTAGATTTGTGTGTTTGACTATGGTGGACACCGATTTTGACAGTAGATATTGAAGGGAACCAAAAATGATTCTTTTTCCTATATTTATACTTCTTAGTAAATTTCATCATTTTAAATTATCAACAATTCATTTTGTTTAGAATAAATATTTAATTTAATTTAATTTTCATTCTAACAATTCATAATGTTTCAATTTGATTTCTAATTATGTTACTTTGTGTTGGATTAGTTAAATTTGTAACGATATCATCAAATTGAGATGACGTGTCAATTTTTTTGCTAGCTTGCGTGACAACGCGTAATATTTAAATTGTTTAGATTTACGATTGAGACCAATTAGTGTGACAAACACTTTCTTTATTTATATAACTTTGTTTTTAATTTCGTTAATTTAAACATTATATTGTCAATCATCAAAAAAAATTTTATAGAAAAATTGTCAAACTCATCCTAATTAGATGACATTGGTACTAATTAGACCAGTACGAAATAAAATAGCATCATTAGAGATCAAACAGAAACAATATCAACAGTTCATGAAGCATATCAAAAGAAAAATAAATTGGAAGTGGGTTATTCAAGTTTGAGTTTTACTTGTAAATTAAGCGAATTTGAAGTTGCGCCCGTTCAAATCAATTTCTCTGTGTTTGACTGATATTCCTTAATATCTCCCATAAGACCACAAAATTTACTTTAAATAGAATATATTCAGGAGTTGTGTTTAGTAATGGTAAATAGAAAATAGTTGAATATTTACCCAACAAATATAGAAAATGAGACTTGAAGTTAAAGGGAAAAAACATTGGCAGGAATCAACCATGTTCATGATTGCCTCCTCTCTTCCAAAATAAGACCACTTCTCTATATTTATATATATACTATACAAACAAATTCATTATTGGATGAGGACAATAATAATAATAACAATAATATATTCAAGTCCAATAATATTTTTATTAATACAAATTCAATTCAAGGGTGGTGTTGTTTGGTGGACCACCTTACATGAACTGGGTTGAGGTGGTTGAAGCTAACATGGGCATCAAACATTCCTAGGAAAGCTGTCTTTAAGGATGAGAGTTAAATTTTGCAGCTATTTTGGTTGCCTTTGCTTGCAATAATGGATTTTGTGCATAAAAGCCAGTATACAACATTTGAATTTAAAAAATTAGGAATGGACATGTGACAAAGGAGATTGAGCATGTTTGAGCTTCAATATGTTGAGATTAAACTGAAATTTGCTCGGTCCAAATGAGACGAGAAAGTGAATCAATTATTAGGGGCGGTAAGTGTAAAAAGCATAGCATCCCATTCGGAGAATCCAAAAATAACAAAAGGCTGGATAGTTCGGAAGTATATTGCCGATTTTATTACATAACATGCAAAACCCGAAATCCGAACCTTGTCTAAGAGGTTTGGGACTTACACATGCAACAAAAATTCAGTATGCAAACAGGAGTAATGTTCAACTAACTTCCCGCTCATTTGGAGATTTTGAAAAGAAACATTCCAACTCATGCACCGGGAGAATCTGTCCGGACAGCTGAAAAACAAAAAAAAACAAAATACGATTATTAGAAAATTCGATGAAACCTAAATGATCTATTCATTGAGGCAAAAGCATGAATCTTGATATGCAAGAGGAATGAAAATGAAAGAATGTAATTCTATATACTCCTTCTGTCTCAAAATAAATGTCAAGTTTTCTTTGCATTTCAGTCTCAAAATAAATGTCCTCTCTCCTTTTTAGGAAGTTCGTTACATATCAAATACCAATAGCATCCCTTAAATTTATTACAACACATGTCATTGAGGATATAAGAGGAAATACACAACACAAACCAGGACACTTGATTTGGGATGAAGGGAGTATTAAAAAGTCGCTGATGCACCTTTTTGACAACAATCCAATTAGATTGTTTTTAGTTTCTTGGATTTGATTTGAAATGTTGCATTTCAATAACAACTATAAGATTTGGAGAACCATAGAATTTCAAATGACAAGGCAAGAGTTGTCATTTGACATACCATGTTCGGCATGTTTTGAGTTCTATTGGATTTGAGTCAAATCCAAATCCAACTTCTATGCGCCATAGAGGGTGATTCCAAAAAGACATACAGTGAACGAAATTCATGTGACTCAAAATTTTATGGGGAAATGAACCTGTATTGCCCAAGCACTACCTTACTAATCCAAACACATCCAACAGCAACCAAGACTTTTCCCAAACTAGGCTAAGGTTATTTTCTCCCTCTCGACTCTCACATCTAGCACAAAACACTTATTTGGACAACCACACAGTTTCGTCAATTGAAATGTTTGGCTAATTATATATTTGTAGGATGTGTCTGGATAACAGAGGTAGTTCAGGGATATAACAAGGTGTTTATCCATGCAACTAAGGACATAGCAAAATGAGAATAATTGTTTCATGTCTGTAAGTTCACGAAGTATCAAGTCACAAATATTATGAAAAATCTCAATGGAACAGGAGTAATTTGCATGATGCATAATGCGGCAAAAATATTCTAAACCCATGTTGAACCTTCTATCTTCCCAAAACATGATCACCATATCCAAAAGAACCTTGTCGATAATAAGCTAAATGCTTCAGTTTCTAAAGATAAAAAATCCATAAGCTATAGTGTTTTGTTAATAACGAGATAAATGATTTCATGTCTATAAGCTAATAAAGTATCAAATTCAAAAATATTATGGAAAATCTGGATAGAATTAGAGTAGTCCCTGTAATGCATATTGCATCAGAAATATTCTAAACCCATGCTGAATCTTCTATCGTCCTAAAAAGCACATCATCACTTCCAAAATAACCTTTTCATAAAGAAGCCAAATGCCCCAAAATTTAGAGCTAAGAAATCCATAAGATATAGTGTTTTGGATCTTAGCTCCCAACATCTAGGACCAATACCACACAACCCAGAATTCAAAAACCCTGCCATTTACAGACAACCATGCATAACAGACCCTAAGAAACTACGGGAATTCACATCAAAGCAGTACTGTTCTCATAATAAACAGAAAAGGTCAATCATGATTGGCAGTAGATGATTAACTATTCAACCTAAAAGCCCAAATATATCATAACCAAGTAACCTACACATCTCAATTCACTCTCACAAATGTTCTATGCATCAACCAGGTTCCAGATCATAACTGTAACAACAAAACATGCCAAAATAGAAAAGATAAATCATAATTAGCCATAGATGCTCGACTCTTCCACCTAAAATCCACAATATATTAAACCAATCACATCTCGATTCACTCTCTCAATGATTCTAAGCATCAAACAGGTTTCACATAAAAAATGTAACAACACAACAAGACAAATTCTATAATGTGTCAAAGCACCTTCTGAAATTCACACCAAATCGGTGCTATTCTCATTGAAAAAAAAAAACAGAAGCGATAAATTGTAATTAGCCATATATGCTTAAATCTTTTCCTAAACCAACAAAGTATCATAACAATCTCATCTCAATTCGCTCTCACAAGGTTTCTAAGGACCAAACAGGTTTCAGATCACATATCTAACAACACAACATGTCAAATTCTACAATGGATCTAAGCAACTTCTGAAGTTCACACCAAAATGGTGCTGGTGAGCTGGTCTCATCAAAACCAGAAGTGATCAATCATAATAAGCCATAGATGCTCAACTCTTCCAGCTAAAATCTACAGTATATCAAAACAATCACATCTCAATTCTCTTACACAAGGTTTCTAAGCATCAAACAGGCTTCAGATCACAAATGTAACAAAACAACATGTCAAACTCTACAATGAATCTAAGCAACTACTGATATTTACACCAAAACAGTGCTGTTCTCATAAAAAACAGAAGCGATCAATCATAAATAACCGTAGATGCTCAACTCTTGAAGCTAAAATCCACAACGTATCATAACAATCACATCTCAATTCAACCACACAAGGTTTCTAAGCATCAAACAGGCTTAAGATCACAAATGTAACAACAGAACACTTCAAATTCTACAACAAACCTAAGAAACTTCTGAAATTCGCACCAAAACGGTGCTGTTCTCATAAAAACAGATGTCATCAATCATAAATCATAATTAGCCATAGATGCTCAACTCTGGAAGCTAAAATCCACAACAATATCAGAACAATCGCATCAATAACAGTTCACACTAAGTTTCTAAGTGTCAAACAGGTTTCAGATCGCAAATGTAAGACCTCAACATGCCAAATTTCACAACGAAACATCCGATTCCAAACAGTCGATCACCAAAAAACATAAAAACAAAAAAGAACAGATCTACGAGTCAGAAGATACATACTAGGCTTCTCAGGCACTCCATCGGTCCATTTGGAGACCGAGAAATGGACCTTCTCGCGCGCGAGAACTTCGGATTTGTGAGGCTCCTTGAGGCAGTTCCTCACCATATTGGCGCATAAGTTTGAGTACGTTACGTACGTCATCCCCGCTGCTCTCCAAAACGGCACCGCTGCGTTCGACGCCATTGTTGCTCTTCGTCTTCTTCTTCTTCTTCAGCAATCTGTGTAACTGTGGGACCAATGACAGACAACGAGACCTAGTCCAGTTAACAAGAGCTTAAACGGGTCGGGTGTGTTCAGAATCCGGGTTATAAGCCCACTGGCCCAATCTCAAAATGGACCCTCACTCAGGTACTGGGCCTGGGCCCACCCTTCAACTTTCCTCGCTCAAACCGGCCCAAGCTGATTTTTCTTGTTCTATAGTACTAGGGTCTAGGAGTGACAATTTATGTTCACGAGTTGTGATCGTGTTGAAACTTCAGTATTTTGTTAAACATGTCCGTCCGAATCTGATATGTTTATTTTATAGGTTGAATACCGCAACTCATTTATGAGCGGATTGATACGACTATAACGTTTAAAGAAATGAGCTCAAAATTACACGACCCAACCAAAGACATTTAAATAAATCGTTAGATCCGTCACGACCAGATATTTTTGATCGGTTTAACTTATATGGGTCATTTTTTACGTAATATGTTTGAGAATCTACATTTTTATTCTTAAATGAGTGGATAGATAAACGAATTACACAACCCATTTGTGCCACGTTGAATTAAATAG
>JAYMSZ010002293.1:0-12288 GCA_036897665.1 Pelargonium citronellum
AAATTCACGACCTCGAGACCATCTCGAGATTTCATGGTCAAGAGATGCCAAACTCATGAAAGTTGACTTTGAGACCGTCTGCGACGGCTAACGTCGCCCGGCGCCTCCCAACACCAATGTCCACGTCACCTACCTACTAGGCCACTAGCCAGCCAAGCGTTACTTTTAACGGACCTAAACAGAGCCACTTCATCATGACATGGCGACACATAACTGGCCAGAGAGCGAAACGTACAACTCTACAAAGCAGCGTGATTAAAATAAAACCGGCCGCACAGGATAATAACTCCGGAGCGGAACTTTCCATCCTCCCCGATTGCCCCGCCACCAAATATTTAATTTACAAACGGACCATCCACTGAAGCAACGAAATGACGATTAAACCCTCTGAGAAACCGAACAATTTCTACGCATTTTGGGACTCAAACCGTGTAATTAAAGGCAATAGCTTTACCCTCGAGAAGTTTCGTAGTTTTGGCATTGGTCAACGAGTCAACGAGGACTCACATAAGGTGAATTCCGATAATGCCCCTGAGGATTTTTCTCTTTCATCCTCTTCAATCCACAGTACAACCAAACAAAGTCTGTTCTTTGTTGCCGACTTCTGCTCTCTGCGGCTTCAGTTTTTCTTGTCATATAAAACAAATCGAAATTCAAAACAAAAAAAATAATAACCATTTTTTGCTTCTTTTTTATCGTGTGGTTCGCTGACCAGAAAATCCCAAAACCCTAGCTCGACGGAGCGGTTCGATTCGTGGATCTAGCGCATGGAACGCATAATCGGCGGCAAGTTCAAGCTCGGCCGCAAGATCGGCAGTGGATCCTTCGGTGAAATCTATCTAGGTAAAATTTTTGTATGTGCATGTCTGCGATCGGACTTAATTGGAGCTGTTTTTCGTGGATAAGATTGGGATTGACCTTTGTGAATTTTCGATTTTATTTGTTTGTTTGCAGCTACACATGTGGATACGTTCGAGATCGTCGCTGTGAAGATCGTGAGTCTCTACGCTTTTCTTATTTTTCGTCGGGTTTTTGTTGATTATGATCTGATTGAATTTGGTGAGGTTTTGGATTTTGTTGGATGTATTTGTGTAATTGTGTATCTGGATATGATGTCTTAATTTGAACATGTATATTTTTAGCTGATTATAGTATTTTTAGCTGCTAATTGAACACTGATACAAATGGTATATGCAGAGAGTTTGGGAAAAACTGTCTGCTTAGCTTACAATTGTTGTTTCCTTCTTATGCAGGAAAACAGCAAGACGAAACATCCACAGCTGCTATACGAGGCCAAGTTGTACCAGATACTTCAAGGGGGAAGTAAGTGATAGCTGAAGAAAATGGATGTCTGCATTTTTTTAATGGTGAAATTGATTTCCTTATGTTCTTAATTTATGAACTTTGGTGCATAGGTGGTATCCCTGGAATAAAGTGGTCTGGCATAGATGGGGAGGACAATGCGTTGGTTGTGGATTTGTTGGGACCAAGCCTTGAGGATTTGTTTGTGTACTGTGGACGGAAATTTTCATTGAAGACGGTTTTAATGTTGGCAGATCAAATGGTAAGTGTATCATACTGAGTTTTCTTTTCTCCGGCTCTGAAATGCCCATATCGCACATGGAGGTTGCGCAAATATATCATTTTTAATTTTTTTTATGCAATCTTTCTTTATTTAGATTACACGGATAGAGTATATGCACTCTAAAGGATTTTTACATCGAGACATCAAACCCGACAACTTCCTCATGGGTCTTGGTCGTAAGGCAACCCAGGTGAGGATTTGGCTGAGTCTTTTTTCTTCATAATTTATTTCTCTTTCTATTTCTTATTTTCCCATTGTATTTCAGGTTTACATTATAGATTATGGGCTTGCAAAACGATATCGTGATGCCACCACCCACCGTCATATCCCTTACAGGTATCCCTTCTTTTATTATTTCCCTTCCATTACTATGTGAGCTAGCTATGTAGACTATGAACTGTATTCTGGTCTACAGATATCCCATATGGTTCCTTATTGAACTATTTTCATGTACAGGGAGAACAAGAATTTGACAGGGACTGCACGTTATGCAAGTTGCAATACTCACCTTGGAATTGGTAAGTGAGTTATATCTTGCTTTTAGTTTTGTTTTTTTAGGTGACAGAAGCACTTATTCTGATTTCATATTTTGCGTAGAGCAAAGTCGACGAGATGATTTGGAGTCGCTTGGATATGTGCTCTTATATTTCCTGAGAGGAAGGTAAGCTGCCAATTATCCACCTTCAAATTGAAGCAAAATTCTTTTTAGTGTTTTTACTGATTGCTGCATGTGTCATTAAATTTGAGTTAAATATAGCTCTTTCCTTTTCTAATTTTTCCTTTCCTTTCTATGTAGTCTTCCATGGCAGGGATTGAGAGCTGCAACAAAAAAGCAAAAATATGACAAGATATGTGAGAAGAAAGTATCAACTCCCATTGAGGTGTGTGCCCCAGAATTATGCATATCGTGAAAGGTTCTGTATTATGGTTTTGGCAAATTTGAATTGACACAAACTTTTTATAGGCGCTTTGCAAATCTCACCCTGTGGAGTTCGCTTCATACTTCCATTACTGCCACTCATTGACATTTGATCAGCGACCTGATTATGGATTCTTGAAGCGTCTTTTTCGTGATTTGTTTTCTCGCGAGGGTATTAGTTGAACTTTTGGCTGTGCATAAGTGTATATTGCATCTTAATGGTCCCTTACAATGAAAACTACCTAGACGTTTTTTTTCTCTTTAATCTCTGTGCTATATTGTAGGATATCAATTTGATTACATATTTGACTGGACCATCCTAAAGTATCAGCAGGAACAGAAGAGTAGACCTCAGCCTAGAGTCTCGGTCAGTAATTTTCAGCCTGCTCAATGTTTATACATGTTTTACATTACTTGTACTGGTGCATTAATTTGATATGTTGTGATGTTTGTAAGTTCTCATGCTACCTTCATACATATTAAAGCTGTATTGGTATTATTTGTTGTAACAATATTTTGATGTTTCTAACAAGATGAATATTTACATTTTACAGCCAGTTGTTGGAGGTGGCAGCAGTCATGCAATGGCAATGGTTGCTGACAATCATCATGGTTAGATTTTCGTGATGCACTTCTTACATTTTATCATTATGATTAAATAGAAGTTGAAGGTTGATGGTAGAGAGAACGTCTTAGTAGGATGAGATGACGAACTTGGTTTATTTTGTATTTGTACCGATAGGATGAGTCACTGATTATCTATCTCATTGGCAGGAGCCATTCATTCTTCGTATCCAGGTGAGAGTACAGAGCGCATTAGATCAAGTACTGCTGCTGGTCCTGGCATACGCATGCAAGTTAAGCCAGGAACAGGCAGGAATTTGACTCCTGATCATTCTCTTGATAGGAATGTGAGTTATCTCTACCAGAAACAATGATGTCTTTTCATTTCTTCTATATGTTTATACAAATTGAATTAGAATAGCTCGTGATTGGGCTGAAATTGATTGTTGTAGATGTTGTCTGATGCACACTTGCCCTCTACCTCATTTTCTCCTGCTGGCATCTCAAACAGACATGCCTCAAAGCCTACTGAAGCTACAAACACTGGCCATGGACATGGAAACAAAGTTGGTCCTTCCAGTAGCTGGATTTCTTCACTACAGCGCATTTCTTCGGCCAAATGATAGTAAAGGTAACTTACCTAGTTATTACTTGTGTGGTTAAACTCTTCTCTCTCTCTCTCTGTAGCAATTGCAGTTTTCGTGCTTTTTATACAAGCCTAATAATTTTGCAATATGTTTTTAGCTCTTGCTCAGGTTGTGAAGATGTTGATGCAAAACCGAAAATTTGAGCTGTCAATTGTGAATGCAAGTCTTGGAAAGCAGCAGTGGTGTGCAAATGAAACTAAAGATTAGGACTATATCCAGATCATCCATCATAGGGTAACGGTTTTTTCTTGTTTTGATGGTTAAGATCTGTTTATCGTCTAATGGAGGCAACATGCTCTGCTAATTTGATGAACTGCAATAGCTTCTCTATGGTGTGCCCGCTCCTGTCATTATTCTCTCAAGGTGACTATCACATTGGCTGTTAAATAAAAATACAGAACACCCAAGCTTGGTTCCTATGCTTTACATAGATGTTACATTTTACTCATAGCAAACTTGTATTTGTGAATCTGTGTAATGTGGATTATGATGTCGACTTTTTGTTTCATCATTCTTTAAGTCTCTAGGGGTTTCCTTTCGCTACCAACGGTAGCTCTTTATTACAGTTATTTGTTTAATCAGGAGATTTGTGGATAGCGGTGATGATTGATGAAACTGGTGTGTGATCTTACTTTCATCTTGTCAGTCGGACTCGGATGTATTGCAGGAGCATTTGTTCTTGATGACCTTGAGTACAACAATGACTATATTTATATATATAGTTTGTCGTGTCATATATGGAACTCAATGTCTAGATGTTAGTTGATTCTTGAAAGTTGCAGCTATTTTTTTTGTTTTGGCGGTTGACATTTTTAACTATTGTTTTCATGATATATGGCACTTGTGTTCCAGGTTTTTGGTTTCCAAAGCTTTCTATTGCATCTTTGGTAAGAGAGCAAAAACTGAAAGATGATTCAAAGCTTCCTTCACATATTGTATTGCATCATGAAAATGTAGCAGGTTACGTTGATACTTGAGCCGAATCTCAGTTATGCTTGTATATATGTAACTTGCAGGGTTGTTTTTGGTTGGACATCTGGAACATGACGGGAGGCCCTAAATGATTGGTCTCTGCATGCAGCTATACTGTGATAAAAAGCCGAGCTGCTCTACTTGAGACAGCGAACGAGTGTTGGTTTCTCGGGGAATTCTGGAAATCTGATTGCTGCGTGGAAATGTTTCTGAGTCAACTACTTGCATATGAGCGGTTTTGTAAAGAGAAGCTGCATGTGATTTAGTGATGCTTTGAAAGTTGAAATAAAATTTCAAGAGAAAAGAAAGGGAAAAAAGAAAGATATGCTCTTGTGATGGCCAAGTTGTTTGTTTCATGTGCGTAGTGAGATAGTGCAAATGCAAAATGACAAAATGTGGAGTAAGATTTGCGGATTTGAAATGGCATTCGAATCTGGAAGTGAAGATACGAGTATCTTCTTGTTTTCGACAATCATGTGTTGCTTTTAAAATGGGTCCAATAATGGAAGCATAACAAGAAGACAATTTAACTGAAATGCAATGGAACAATCAAATCACATGGCAATGGGTCAGGATCAGAGGAACTCAAATTGAGTCTGTATGTGTTAAATATCGTCATTTTTTCATATTGCAATTATGTTAAAGTAAAAACACATTTAATTCGAGTCAAGTCGCATGTAATGACCTAAATTATTAGCTCTTACTCATGCCTACTGAATCAAAATAAGAGCCTAATGAGATGAATCTTGGTCATGAAGTTCTAATTGAAACAGTGCATGTCAACAATTGACAGAGCAGCCCTAAATTTTAAAGACCATTGCGTCACAATTTAAACTGAGGTCTAAAACTTCTTGCACGTTTTAAGCCAAATTTGAATGTAACCACTAGCACATGCCTGAAAGTCCAAAAAATCCTACGTTGTTGTGACAAGCAGTAATAAAATGCATCATCCAAGTTACTAACTAAATGCATAAATGCATTATGATGCCAAAATTACGTAACCTTTATAAGCAAAACTGAAATATACACAGTAAGTTCTCCTTTTTTCACTGTTTTCCACCTGATGTGAAAATGCAGAATGGGATCATTGCATCTGACTAAGTTTCTCCAGCATTCAACTAAAAGAGAAAATTTGAATACTGTTGGCACAATAAAACGTGTACGTTGCATGTAATAGGAGATCAGTTCCTTTGATAGCTGGATTTAGAGAAACGTACATTCAGCTCAGGAAAGATGCTGCTCGTTTGCCAGCCCACCAGGATGCACCCACGAAGAACCAACATTATCTTCATTCGGGACACATGAGAATGCACATCAAAATTCTTCAAATTACCAGTGCGTGTCCATCAAAGTTTTTTCTATTTTCTGTTCAGATTCAACTTCTCCTAGTAGTCTACAAGATACTTTTCCTGAAAAAAGAATGAGCAATAAGCATTTATGTGAAAATAAAATGATGAGAGCTGAGATGTTTTACCGAGAAAACTATTTGTAGAACACCAAAATAGGTCTGCTAAATCCTTTGTTGCTGCCTGGCAAACTGGAAGTGAGGTCTTCTACCCTTCTAAATCCAATCTACAATCATATTATACATCAGAAATCCTTCGAGCATATAATATTGGACAACAAAGTATTATAGAACTGTTGGGCAATATTACCTTATCCAGAAGTAACTCCTGAAAACATTCTGGATGGAACATGATGTTGTGATAATTGGTCTGTGTTGTCTGTACAGTGAAAGAAATTATTTATCAGTATAACAAGAAAAACGGTGAATTTTAAGTCATAAAAAAAATAGATAGCAAATGTACTAGATTCTGCATTTCAAAGATTTAATTCTTGAACTCCACATTTGGGTGAAAAGAATTTCCCAGAAATATCACATATACTCATGAGAAGTGCCCAAAGCACACATACTAAGACCACTCATGAAGCCTCCTGGCCAATGTTTCTACTTTCAAGTGACAAGCCTAAATTAAAGCTCAGTAAGATACAACTTTCCAAAACACCCAAGGAACTGTAATAGGAATCCACAAGTCCCTTCTTCATAATATATAGTTTGCATACACTTGCTTTATAGGAAAAAAGGTTTGAGGTTATATTTATTCCGCTGTCTCAATAGGGCAAGTGGTTGATTTCACTTGGTCCCTCAAGGTCTCAGTTTCAAGCCTTGGTGTTGGTACGTTTGCTGATAAATAAATTTATTCAGCTGTCTCATTTGGCTGATATAGAACAGTTGTAATCTATTAGTTTGAAAACATATATAAAACAAACAAAGAATATTACCTCAGAAACGCGATGATTACTTCTATAAGAGGACCAAGGTTGAGGTTCCAATACCAAAATGCCACCCTGTTCAAGATAAAATACATTTGTTTGATTGACTCACTTGATGGAAAGACATTTGGACCTTTATTCAATATCGATAAGAAAATCATAGAGCAATTACCGGATGAAGATGCTTCCAGATTTTAGAGAAAAAAGTAATCAATCCATCGTCACCCCAATTCAGATGGATCCACTTTGTTACACTCAAACTACAAGGAAACAGAGAAATCCAGTTCAGCTCATAGGCCACACATAAAGTTTTGCAAAATCTTACAATTTAAAATCAATGGCATGTTTTACTGTGTTCTTTTAATTTTAAAAATAAAGGTTTTAAACCAGATATAAACACCATGTAAAGTAACAGGAGAATAAAAAAGGAAAATGTGAAAACACGAGCAAACTACTCTAGGAAAATGAACACATGTATAATGAGTTGTCGAATATTGACAAGTCAGGATGATAAATAAAAATGCCCAAGAACCGATGTGCGCCTTTTGGGACTCAAAATTCCAATTTTCAAGGGCAGAACAACCTTAACCTCAAACCAGTTGACCAGAAGAAAAAAATATAACAGTTGGCTATCTAGAATATCCAACTACAATTTTACAAGGAAAATAAAGGTAACTGGAAGATCAATAGAAACAACTGGTTAGATATAAGGGAAGTATCATCTGGAGGAGTGAGAAATCATGACTCTTGAGAGGATTAATATTTTACCAAATTCTCATATTGTTCCCAGTAATAAGCATATTTCATTCCTAAGAAAAAAGAAGATATATCCCCAGGAAGAAAAATTCCCATCATAAGAACTCTCAAAAGCCATTATTTTCAAGATTTTCCAAATTCAAATAACTTTTGTAATACTCTTCTCAAATTGAACTCAAGGTTAGGAGAAGTAACATAAAGCAAATTACCAAACAATTGTGTCATATAACTGCCCTTGAGGTGTGTGCCGACTCGTAACAAAATTTTCTTGACGGAAGGATACTATGTCTGACAGAGCTCTTTCCACAGAATGTGAGGAATCCTTAGAAGTACTTCGTGTCCCTTCATCCTGTAAACCAGTGACACTATTCTCTATACCATCCAATGTCTCTTTACCCTCCAATTTGGGAACCTTTGAGTGTACCTTACCAGTAATTTCCAATTTCTCTACTCTTCTGAGGTTCCAAAAAGCATCTTCAATTCTATCTGAATGGTCAAAAGAAGAGTAAAGTATTATAGGTGAACGTGACTCAAACTTTAGTCACTTGTGAAAATTGAGATGCATTCCGAGTCTTACTAGTAAACCATAATTTTCAATACTTGTGAACACGGGCTTAATGACACCGTTAGAAAAGGGGCCGTGATGAGTTCATGATCACAGTATATCCAATAACACCTAAAGTCGCTGCATACATATAACCATGATATCTTGCCTTATGCCATAAGTGTTTTTGACAACTTAAGGGAGAACTGTAGTCTGAACCAGAATACAGCGAGACTTGATGACCTATCAAAGTGGCATGCATGTGTGTGTTACATTTTGTACATCATTAGTGGTGTGTATAAAATTATGACATGACAGTGCGCTGCAAAATTTCATTCCTAACAACTAATGATCAATATAAAGAAACTGGACCTCAGAAAGTATAAATTCATCCAACTTGTAACATTTTATAAGCAACAAAAGGAAAATAAACATACTGGAGTCAATGTCAATTCCGAGGATGCTTTGGCAGTGAAACTTCTTTGCTACAAAATGAAAAACACAAAAGATCAGTCATTGGAAGGTATTCCAGAGGTTTTCTATCCACTTCATACATACGAAGTGAATCTTTAAATTAAAAATAAAAAACATTTAATTATTGGTTTTAAAAAATAAATGTGTTATAAATTGTTTTTTATCAATAACAATCATCTATATCAGTTGTTTCAAAAAATTATCATCATTAATTAACACCAATTGATAGATAAAAAATTAAATTTAAATGAAACAGTTATAGTATCATTCGAAAAATACCGACTTACTTTTGTTCCAAATAAATTAACGACCTACTTCAGTTGGTTATTGGAACATTTTATATACATAAAAAATTGTTATAAAAAGCAACATTGTTAGAGTATATATAAATCAATTGAAACTAAAATTATGCTTTGTTATTCAAAAAGACAAAACAAAAAAATGTTTTGTTACTTATTTTATAGTATTCAGAAACCACATTTTTTTTATTGTGAATAATCATTTGAATATTTAGAGTAAATAAGAAATCATACTATTGGTTGTTAATTATGAAATTATTCTAGGGTGAGAGATGAGTTTTATTTAATTATGACTTACCTTCGAATGATGATTAATTTGGGTGTGGTAAAACATCTAATAGGTGTCAACTGCAAGTTTGCAGGTCAGATCAATAATCTCATGGTTTAGACCAAAAAAATATATTAGTCAAAACTAATTAATATCATATTACTAAGTGCATTCTAATAATAAAAACCCGTGCAAAGCCGGGTTATAAAACTAGTAGCACACACATTTTGAGAATGGGGAAGTATGATATAAAAAAATAGAGAGTGAAAGTGAATAAATGTTTTGATTTTTTAATTTTCATAGAGTGGTGGTGGAGTCATAATGTATTATTTTTTACATTTAGTTTAAGTCACAAAAATAATAAATATAATCTAAATAAGACTTGTTAGGTTATTTTTATTCAACGGTCAATATAAGTCTTGCTCTAGATGTAAATTGAAAACTTCTTCCATAAGCCAATACAAAGCTTCTTATGTATTCAACAAACATTCATTAATGGTTATTTCATGACAACAAAATCATTAATGATAATACAGAAAATAAAACTTTGGCAAAAAAATTCAAAAAAATAACTTTCATTGATTAAAACATGTGTTTTACACAAAAACAATTATGTTTCAATATTAATCAAGACTAGTACAGATCATGACACGTGACACAATATAAACTTAAATAAATTTAAATTCAACATAGTCGAGTTCGTGTTGGTTTACTCAACTCATTCAATTATGGAGTCACATGTTTGTTGAACCAATCTTCAACGTTTAATTAAATGGGCCGTTTATATATTGATTGACCATTTATTTAAATACAAAAATGCAAATTTCAAATAAGTCTGGTGGAGTCGTATAATTTTAAATCTAACTGAATCTAATACATGTGTGTGTGTATTAAAGAGAATCCCTATCTTAATTAAGTGTCATCCTTAATTTTCAATTACCTATCTAATAGAGTGACACATGTCAATTTATTTATCTAATTTTGTGCCATATGTATAAAATAAAGTTAAGTACAATTCGTATATACTATTTATTACATATATTATATACACAATTTCATCAAATTCAACAATTTTTCATTATTCATATATTTTTACTGATTGCCACAAGTTCAAGTTATATTGATGACTATTTGAAGTTCATTAGATTTTAGTCGAAAAGAAAACGAATGGACAAAAAATAAATTAATCAATTGTAAAATAAATTATAATATTTTTTAAAAAATACAAAAGCTCGAGCAAAACTGTGCTCAAATACTAGTTGTTAAAATGTATTACAGTGTCATATTGTGACAATCCACTCATAAATAAGTCGTATTTGTGTCATGTAATTCAATGCATTTAATAATCATTTTGAATTTGAATTAATCTGTTAAACATTGTCACAAACATTGAACACATCATGGACAAATTGTCACCCCTACTCATAGTGTCTCCTTTGAAGATATAAGTGGTTATCTGGTAACTTTTTTTCTTGTTTTTGTAAGCGCTTACAATTTTTTTTATGTTTGGTCATATATTAATACTTTTATTGAATATTAGTTATAAAACATGTTGAAGATAGACTTACTTCTTAAGATATAAAAAAATAAAAAAAATCTACTTATTTCTATTTCTTCATCACTATAACACTAAAACATAAAAAATGTTATTTTTGTGAGTTAAATGTGTAAGTGATTTTTGCATGTCTATAAGTTTGGCCCAAACCTAAATTATATTTTCTTTCTTTATTTGTTATTTACCACTCTTTCTTCTTCTAAATATGTGTGCAAACACCATTGTTGCCCTCTAAAAAAATCCTTAATTACATGTCCATTTGCATGCTTTTAACTAAATAAAATAGTCAAATTAAAAAGTACTTACTAAATAGGGAGTATTCATAATGAATCAAACAAGTATAAAGAATAAGGGAATATTCACTAAACTTTCTTATAATTAAATCATTACAGTGTGGTGATTTTTTGATTCAATGACATGATAGTTACTTTATTGAATTATTGTCGTAATTAACACTAAATTAAATATTAGTGATAGCAGGGATGAACACAACAACACAATACTTTACTTTAATTTAATTTTCATGTGCAGATTCACTAAAGTAATTTTATATAATATTATTAGATAACATATTGCTAATGAATATTTAAGTAATCACTCAAGAAAGCATGATAGTGAATTACAAATGCAATGAATAAGTAGACAAACACCATGGTTTTAAATAAGTATATATATAGATTATTAGGGCATGCACATTTGGTACATGTTTTTTCTTAATGTAAATTAATTTTCAGACAGTTATTTATTCTCAAAATTCTCATACAAGCTATGTCTAGACTCTAGATATTGATCTGCAAAATATAATGCATAAATAGGTAATATTAGAACTTAGTACCATTATCTACGTATTCAAACATTTATTGTACAAAAATTACATTTAAAAAATAATACGAAATATTACAGGGCATGAACTTTGCTAAACAAGCATCATTAATGATTTAACATCATAAAAATCGATAATCAGTAATGACAATACGACTAACGTAAAATTTAAAATTTGATTTGAACCAACCAATTTTTAGATCGAATTGGACAAATCTACACATTTTATACTAAAATTTAAAATTCAATCCATTTGACCCGAAATACGAATTCGTAAAAGCTCAAACCTCTTTTAAATTAGTCATCATCCATCATAATCTGAACAAATCTTATCTGAATTCTATTCAATCTAAAACCCGAATGGCGCTTAAATGCTTTAACCGTTCGGCCAAGAGTTTTGGTAACATCAACAACATTAGGGTATCCACAGTGGTTAACCTTTAAAATGTTAATAAAAGTAGACCCACTATGTATACATCATTTCATTAAAATGATGATACTTATACCTTAATAGCTTAGTGTCACGTCCTTAATGCTTCCTTAGCAAATTTAAGGGCGTGTGACACTTAGACTCCTTGAGCACCCCGTGTGCGTGTGTAAGTCAACCTC
>JAYMSZ010002294.1:0-12288 GCA_036897665.1 Pelargonium citronellum
CTCAAAAATTGGTCGGGTCTATTTTTTGCGACCCAAACCCAAAAAATACAGGGCAATTTTAGGGAGTCACGAGTTCAAGTCTAAACTGTTAGTTATACAGTAGGCATAAATGGGGTTGTTTCGAAACTGGTCCATATATGATTTTTTTAACCGATTGAATAGATTAGGTATACTAGTTCTAGCAAGTTGGATTTTTAAAACAAAAATAGGACATCTATTTCGAAACAAAAATACATGTGAAAATGTAACTTTTATTTTGAGATTAAATAAGTAAAAACTTAATCGCAAAGATTGACTTACTTATCACAAATTATGTGTAACATGTAGGATTTATTATGAAATATTGATTCTAAACTCACTTCATTTATTTCTTGTAATAATCAAACAGAGAGAGTAAAATAATAATAAAAATTAACATTTTTTTTAATAAGACATTTCCAAATATGGTAAGGATGACTGAAAACGACGTCGTTTATTTCCGGATAAATCAACCACCTCCACCAAATTGCTGCGAAAATGTAATTTAGGGTTTCAAAATTTTTAATCCCAAATTCGAAATTCCAGATATTTCTTGGCGATCTCCACTATGCTATTACTCTCTACTCTACTACTCATTTCTCTGTAGCTCTCTCTCTCCTCACAGCTCATTTTCTCTCTCTAACTCCATCTCCATCTTCATCTTCACAGGTCAGTCCCTAACCCCTTTTTTCTCTCTACTTTGAATCATTTGATTTGCTTCACTTTACTGTTCAGATCAATTCTGGGTTCTTGTAGATGTTTATGATATGGTTTTTTGAATCTGTAATTTTGAAAAAGATTTGATTTTTTTTCCTATGCTGATATTGGGGAAGTTTTGAGCTTAAATATCTGCGAATTTACATGAAATGTCGCTCTGTGATTACCAATTCTGATTAATTTTGCATTTTGTGTGATTTTATAGGATTTGAATATCTTTTTTGTTGATCTTGAGTGGAGGATTTTGAGAAATGGCTTTGGTGTCTCGGTACTTGGTGACTTTCGCCGGAAAATCACCAAATTGCTATCTTTGCCCGGTTTCCGGCGATGGTATGATCGGTGCCATTACTCTTGAAACCCCGTGCCGCCCCCGCCAGGTTCAATTATCCATGAGGAGCAGTAGTTTTGTTGTCAGTGCCAAGTCGAGAGAGGTAGATTTTGTAGTTTACTACACCATTTGTTTCGATTCCATGGATAATTAATTTCATATTCTATTTACAATGCCATTGCAACAGGAAGAGATATTTGGTAGCTTGGATGATGAAGACGATGAAGAAGAGGAAATAAAAGTAGACCTACCTTCGGTAAGGTTATCTATTTGTATCCTTATAGGGTTTGTGGTTTTATAGGTGCACGTGTTTGAGGTTTTATAGGTGTTGTGTGTGTGTGTAAGCATTTCTATGTGTATTGTTATAGCCTATAGGGTTTGTGGTTTTATAGGTGCTGTCCGTGTAGGTGTGTGTAAGCGTGTCTATACGTATCCTTATACAGTCTGTGGTTTTATAGGTTCTGTGTTTGTAAGCGTATCTATGTTTATCCTTATAGGGTTTGTGGTTTAATAGGTGCTGGATAGTTTTGAGACATTCCAGATGGTGGATCGTCACATGCATAGGTACGTATTTATGCCTAAGCAGAAATTATCAGCTGTTATTCAAGGAAATGTTCCTCGGATTATGAGTGGTGGTCGGATGGATTATGAATCCAAGTTGTCATCGGAACATCCAAAACCCGACTTGGAAAAAATTGTGGATGTGACGGAAGTGGAGATTTACGATGAATATGTCAATGCAATTAAACACCTTGGGCTTGAAGATAAGGTACAGGCTTTCCGGGCAGACTACTTGAACGCGAAATCTCCGGCTCAACTCCTGCTTGTGATGGAAAATATAGAAGACTTTGTGGAAAAGATGGAAAAGGTCCTGCCTTCGGTTCCTAATTACGAAGTCATGGTTAGTAAGGAGTCGTTGTTGAATGAATTATATTTAGCCCTTGAGCTCGAAGATAAGGAGCGCCGGAAGAAGAAATTGATGAAAAAAGTCGAAAGCAAGTGCTTGTCCGCCCTGAATAAGCCTGAATTAAATAAGTTAGTTGAAGAACTAAAGGCTAAAATGAAAGCTTCTAAGGCGGCTACATTGAATGATTTAAAGCATTCGAGTATGAGTGTTGCTAAATTCAAGAAAGGCGTGGCGTTGTCTTTGGTTGAGGCGTTGAAATCCTGGAAAGTGTTGAGCATTGAGTTTATAAATGCAACAGCACAATCCATGGCCGAGAAGGCTTTGACCATACGGTTCCTAGACGACTTAGAACAAGTGGTGGAAGAAATTGACACAGCAAAGCATGGCGGTGATTTAAAACCCTCACTGGAGTTAACCCGCACGAATAAACTAAGGGGAATTGTGGCAGACATGTACAAGAAGTTTCCCATTGAGGAACTCCAGAAAAAGAGCAAGAAGTCCGTCAATGGTGAGTGGACGAACCCGAAGACGCCCGGCAGATCTGGATTTCTGCAAGTGCTAGATGGTGTTTTCGGCAGTAGCGAACCCCAGCAGCACCTAATCGATGAGTTCGTAAATCTCATAGCAAAAAAGTCAGATCGTACTCCCTCGAAGGACGATTGACAAGAGGAATCAAAATGTGAAATGGCGGAGAAGATGGTTCCACCAACAATGAACCAAAAGCTGGTCATTAGAATGACACTAAATCATAATTGTTTCTTTGAGAATATAGATTTTTGCATAATATAGGAAGCTTTATGGCAAAAAGAACATTTGCTTTGAGATTGTGTTTTCAATCAGTAGTTTGTGTAAACCAGGATTTGTATTTTAGTATGTATTGTTTTGGTTCTCTGTTGGTTTCTAGTATACCATATTGTTTCTATCATGGCTGGTTCTTTGTGTTCAATGCCCTATCCAGAGCTGGCAATTCATTGTTCGGGTTGTGTTTTTTAGGATTTGGAGTGTGGATTTCGGGTTTTAGATACAAAATGTGTGGCTTTGCTCAACTCGACTTGAATTCATGGCTCGGGTTGGGACTTTGGGGGTTTGGAGTATGGATTTCGGGTTTTGGCACAATTTGTGATGGTTGGCTAGACCTGACTTGAAAATTAACCGAGTATTTTATGCAATTTGAATCTTAAAAAAATATGTAGATAGAGTTTTGGTTGCATGTGTCTAAGGTAAATGTTCCATTTTAATCTTTCAACTATTTGTTTTTGTTTCAAAATAATATATAATTTGATTTTTGTTCTGATTTGATCCTTAAGTTACTCCTATTATAACAATTTGGTTCTCGAACTCCATTGTTTTGCTCGGAATTCATCCAATCCATAACAATGCCATCAAAATGGGCTGACAAGTCAATTATTAAGAAAACAGGATAGTTAGAGGACCGTGTTGAAACGATATGAATATTCTTAAACCAAATTGGAGCATAAAACTAATTTATATACCAATTTGAAACAATTGAATAATTAAAGTACTAAAATTAAATATTTTTCTAACATTGATTGATCTCATTCCGTCCTCGTATGAAATAAAATAAGCCTTCTTATAATTTCTTTTTTGCATTAAATATATTATCTTAAAATGAAAATAGATTAGTCAATCATTTTCCAACAAAAATAAAAAATAACTTTATTTATATTTAACATTTTTACAACTTATTCAATCATATAAATTTATCGCAGCAGATATAACTAAATTATATTATAAACTCGAATATAAAATTGTCTTAACTTCAAAAAGTTTCGAGAGAAATTTCACTACTCTCTGTGCACCTCAAAACTCTGTTTCGAGATCTAAGTTTGCGACAGATTGAGACAAAATTGTAGATATCTGTCAAAAACGTTCGACAATACTTCAAAATCATAACAAAATTGGTCGGATTTTATAAAAATAGTTTTGTATTTACGAACATGGATAAGAATTGAATGTGGCCAGCTACCAAAGGGAAGACCTAGGGGAAGAGTCCTCGATGGCATCGAATGTGAAGTCACGTGACCAAAATGTGAGCCTCACGTGCCTGTTCATCGATTAATCAAACGGCCAAATACCAATTTTATTTGGCTCATTAATAATAAAAAAATAAGGACCCCACAAAACAACACAACACACAATCAATCCATCAAATCCACATAAGAATTATCGATACCAAAACAACTACTCCACACTCACTTTCTCTCTCTAGGATAGGAAGTTCCCGCAACCAAACACCTCCATAACAGGCCTGTTTCACTTTCTCTCTCTAGAGTAGAAAATTCCCACAACCAAACACCCCCGCAACGAGGTCTCCTATGTTTATGACCAGAGTTGACAATTTGAATGTAGTCTAACACAACCCGAGCACAACAAGAAATTACCGTGTTTTTTTATCAGCAACGGGACATCATACTCGAAGTAACAATGTTTCTCACTATCTATGAGAGCGTCACCTTAAATCTCACCCCACAAATCTCACTTCATACTGTCGACGAGGAGACTCGAACTTGAGACCTCAAAGGGAATCCAAAGTGGTATTAACCACTTGGCCTAACATGTCTTAGTAATTACCGTGTTTGTATTGGAAAATTCAACATGTTTAATAATTGTGTTGTGTTCGTATTAAGTCTCAAAAACACACACGATTAACGAGTAGTGTTGTGACAAGCACAACACACGCACAATAATGTGTCTTATGTGTTTGTACTATCTTGCATAATGTGTTGGGTCATATTCATGTCAAGCATGTTGATTCTTTTGTGAATAATACGTTGGGTCGTGTTCATGTCAATAATGTTGTGTCAAATGTGTTGGTTTTATCATGTATAATATATGGGTTGAGTGTTCGTATATATCAACCTTGTCGTGTCGTGTCGTGTCGTGTCAACACGATTTATTTAGTTACTATGTCAAATGCGTTGTGTTTTACTGTTTAACACGATTGTTTAACACGTCATGTTCGTGTTGGATCGTTGAACTCATAATCAACTTTCAGCATAAGATGAAAACAACGCAGTACAAGCCAATTGTCAGTATTGTACGACCATCAATCCATGTTTGGGATCTTAAGGAGTGCTAGTTTCATATTTTGGATAATATTTCATGTTTTTACTGGTAAAATGTATCGATTATATGAATTTGCTCGACCAAACCCTCAATTCACGAAAAGAATTGACTTAAATAATGAGTGTACAATGACCCAAAATAACTAATCCTTACACTTTCTATATTTAGAATAGAATATTCCTGCAACCAAACATCCCCATAACAAGGCCTCTTCTTGTCTTTCTCTCTCTAGAATAGAAAATTCCCGCAACCAAACAACCCCACAACAAAGCCTCTTCTCTTTTTCCTCTCTTCTTGACGATCTCCACGAAGCCCCTCACTCTCTCTCTCCTTAATACCTCTCACTCTCTCTTTCTCTCTCCTCCCTCACTCTTCTCTCTCTCTCTCTCTCCTCTCAAATCAAAACCCTCCTCTTTCTCGCACTGTCTCTCCAATTCCACACAGGTCAGTTCGGTTTCTCCTCACTTCCACATCTCATTCCGGATTCAATGTTGTGCTTTTCTCTTCATTTTCAGCTAAACCCTCAACTTCTTGAGCTACCCAGTTGGGAAAATTTTGTTTCCGTTGCTTAATTTTGTGAAAATGTGGTGGTTTTAGTGATAAAGATATGGTTTTTACAGATTTGGGGGGCTATGGCTCTGATAGCTCCGGTGCCGGTGACGGCGGCGAGCTCGGATCTTCTCCGGAGCTCGGGAAGTAGCATGAATGGGACTGCTTTACAAATCCCAAACTCCCTCCGGTTGGGGATTGGGATGGGAAGTAGTAAAAAAGGTAAGGAGGGTTTCAAATTTACAGTTATAGCCAAGAAGCAGAGGAAGAAGCATGAATATCCATGGCCCAAGAATCCTGATCCCAATGTCAAAGGTGGGATTCTCACTCATTTGTCTCTCTTCAAGCCTTGGACGAACCCGCCGAAGCCCCTAAGATTGAACTTCGAGAGGCCACTTGTCGAGCTCGAAAAGCAGATAGCTGAGGTATACTTGAAATGATTGGTTTGGTTTGATTGCAATGTCAGCTTTTCAGTGCTTAATTGTTATTTGTTTGTGTTGTTGTTTGTGATCTGCAGCTCCAGAAGTTATCGAAAGATTATCGTGTGAACAACGACATAGCCATTGCTGAGCTGCAAAGAAAGCACGATGAGGTTAGATTTAACATAAAAGAACTTCCCTTTGTGTACAAGTATCAATCAATGCTAGAGTGAAACTTTACTTTGTGTGAGTTAATGTATTCACCGATAAGTTTTCATAATTTTAGGATAGGTCTATAAGATTAGTATCATATAGAGATGCAGATGAAGTAATTCACGTTCTTCAGCTAAAGATGAATTGATAGGCTTGAACTTTGTACTACGGGACAACTTTTGCAACTGCATATTAAGAGATCAACATGGAGCGATAAATTTTCAGTAACATGATTGGAACGGTTTCTAGTTCTGTAACTCTTTTCTGACATTTTTTTCGTTATTGATTTCAGATTGAGAAGATTCTGTTCTCAAGCCTGACTCCTATACAGCGAGTGAATATTGCACGGCATCCTAACAGGCCAACCTTCCTTGATCACGTATTTAATATTTGTGACAAGGTCTGGTAGTTGTAGACTTTTTTACCTTTCGGTTTTCTTAAGTTGACTATTTTTTTTCTTTTTCAGTGAGACCTCTAATGAAGAAATTGTTTGTCCCCTTGTTCCAGTGGTTCGAGATTCATGGAGATAGAGCAGGTTATGATGACCCTGCTATTGTTGGTGGTCTAGGACAAATAGACGGTAAAACCTATATGCTCATTGGTCATCAAAAGGGTAGAAACACAAAAGAGAACATTTACCGCAACTTTGGGATGCCTACTCCTCACGGGTATGTTCAATGTGAAAGAATTAGTATAGTGACTATGGAAGTTCTGTCGATTTTGTTCATCTTATCTCATAGACAGTGAAAACTGAAACTAAACGATGATTTTCATACAGTTATCGGAAGGCTCTGCGCTTGTTTAAATATGCGGATCATTTTAATTTCCCAATTATTACTTTCATTGATACTCCAGGGGCGTTTGCTGACCTTAAATCTGAATATCTAGGCCAAGTATGTGGAGAATTGTATTTTTTTTTAAATTTAAAAATGTAGTATGTTTGTCTTTTGATGCCGACTATAGCTTATCTTTTCTGCTTTGTACGTGCAGGGAGAAGCCATTGCGATGAATTTGAGAACCATGTTTGGTCTGAGAGTGCCAATTGTTTCTGTTGTTCTTGGGGAAGGTGGATCTGGCGGTGCCCTCGCTATTGGCGTTGCCAACAAATTGCTAATGCTTGAAAATTCTGTTTTCTTTGTTGCCAGGTGATGTGACAGAAACATATAATTGTTCTAACTTCCAACTCTTTAAAATAGTGCAAATATTTGTTAGATTAGGTGCACTCAAGATGCAGTGGTGTCTTGATGTACAAGGAAGTGACTTCAGTCATTTATTTGAACATGTGAAACTTTCTTGACTTTTGTGTCGCTAGACTTAAATTTGTCGGAATATTGCTCCTTTTTTCGGGCAAGATAACTCTGATATGTTTTTCACTCTGTATATACAATTTGCCGAGTTGTGGAATAGTTACTTATTTTTTGTGGTTTTATTTAATTATTAATGACGAGGTAGATAAAGCTATTTGGTATTTTCTGCTATGATAGATCTTAATTGGTGTATTATGCACAGATGTTTGAGCAGAAAAGTCATCATAGATAAGTAGACCTGCAGTTAGCTTATGTGGAACATGTATGAATTTTATGTTTATGCCTAGTTTTTGTGCACAACATTCTGATGGTATCACTTGATATGGTTATCGGAGTAACTATACGAAGAATGAAAATATATTCATTTAACTTCAATCCTCTGATTTATTTTTATGAGAATTATTTTTTAAATATTGATCGTATACTCCTACCCAAATTCTTCAGCTGAAAAACATGCTCGGTATCTCAAAAGATTGGTTTTATTGGCTTAGGAATCTATGTAATTTTCATATAAGTTGTCAATAAGGCCTAAAGAAAGCTAATATCTGTGCTCTTTAATTTTTTTCTCAGGCTTAAATAGTAACTATGTATAATTCCATAGTTTTACTTACTGACAATTATCCGTTGTAGGTTGGTCTAATTTCTCCTCTAACTTTTACATATTTGTATATGTTGTTCTTGTGTATTTAGATGTCAATGCTTTTTCTTTTCTTTTTTTGTCTCTCTTCCCTAAAAATTCTCTTCATTTCTTATGGTGTAGTCCTGAAGCATGTGCGGCTATCTTATGGAAGACCGCAAAAGCTGCTCCAAAGGTTTACCGAACATTGCAATTCTCGGGTTTGACTGTGTTTCTTTGATCGTCGACCACTAAAAGTTTTCTTCTTTGCAGGCAGCTAGAAAGTTGAGGATTACTGCTGCAGAATTGGTACAGCTGGGAATTGCAGATGAAGTGATCCCTGTAATAACCCTTTTCCCCATTTATGTCTTCTAACAGTGGCTTACAAATTTTGGTAGTTTTAAAACGTAAATGTTTCAATTAATGTTGTTGGGGAGAGCCTGATTCACAAATACCCTTCCCTTTTTGAATTTCCAAGAGTTGATATGTTATATCTGTGTTTTATTTCGGCATCTGGCATTTGACTAGAAGGTCATTGTTCTCATTTTCCACACTCCCAATAAAGAGTTTTGCTAATGGATTCATGTAGCCAATCCCGACTTTGTTCGGGAAATGGCATCTCATTGGGATTTTTCATCTATGACAGGAGCCACTCGGGGGTGCACATCGGAGTCCAGCTGAGATGTCACAAATGATCAAAAAGCACGTCTTGGAAGAAATGGATGTATGTGCCACTTGCAGTAGTTTTTTCTTTTCGTTAGAATAAAATATACTCCCTCCGTCCCAAAATAAGTGTTCTCCTTTCTATTTTGAGAAAATTTAAGGAGAAGTTCGTGTTGTATATGTACTCTTTCATTGCCATTGACATGTGTTCTAACAAACTCAAGAGATACTAACTAACTTATTATTGGGGCATTATTGATAATTCATGCATAATTAACTTCTTAAAAAAAATGAAACAAGACACTTATTTTGGGACAAAAATTCAACTCAAGCATGACACTTATCTTGGGACGGTGGGAGTATTCACTTCTATTGTATACATCCTAATTTGACCTGTGGGTTTTATAGGAGCTCAACAGGATGCCCACAGCAGATATGCTAAAGCAACGCTACCATAAGTTCCGATATATGGGCCCCGTCAAAGAAGTAAAGCCAAAGCCTGTCTACACGCAGGAGGAAGTTGACAGGATGAAGAATTCAGCCGATGTTGAATATGGAAAGGCAGTTGAAGCCATTGGTCTTAGGGGCACTTTAGAGAAGTTACGGGAAGAATTCGTTAAAGCAATAAAACCGGAACAACGCGAACAGATACTGCACAAGATTGAGGAGGTTAATCAGGAGATAAAGGAGCGCCTGCCTTCTGCCCCTAATTACTCGTTCCTGGAGAAAAGGCGTGAGAAGCTGAGCGAAATGTCTAGAGCCAAAAGGAATGTGGAGTTGAGGGAAAAACTCGAGAAGAAGTTCGATGTGGTCTTGCAAGATCCCGAGACCTTGGAAAAGTTTAAGAAACTGAGGAAATATTATATACAGTTTGGGGAGAGGGATGCTGATAAGTTAGATGCCGACCTGAGAAAGTTAATTGTTCTTGAGAAGGTTAAGATTGAGCATCAACTAGCTTCAATTCTTAGAGCCACAGGCCTGATGACTGATAAGTCTGCATCTATGAAAGCAAAACACCTTGCTGTTCACAGTTATACCGACACCTATGGCGAGACATTAGATGATGTGGTTGATAGCATTAACGCGAGAATTGACAGAATTGTAAAAAACACACCGTTGCTGCTGCGCAAGATTGAGCTACTGAACTACGGGGTGAAAATTGACAAACTCAGGCCTGGTTCAGTGCCCAAATCTACCATTGAGGCATTGAAGAAAGACGTGAAGAAGAGCATGACAAGGGCCTTGACTACCCCAAAAATTATGAGGATCTCCTCGGTACCCAAAAATGAAGACAAGGACAAAAAACCAGAGGTACATTTGGTTGCAAACTTTTTCAGTTGGTTTTGTAGAGTTCGAATTACCAAATAGTATTTATGTTCCCTGTTTTATAAGAAATCTAACCTCAAAGTAACTTGCTTACCTGACTTTTGAGCCAAAACTATTATGCATGTACTCCTACCCGGTTAGACCTTTTAAAAACCTAACACGATATGCATATATGCTCAAACCTAGGTTGGTCCTTGATTCTTGAAACTGTTGAAGTTCCCATGACGTGACTAGGTTTTAGTAAAAACTATTTACCACAAGCTTGGGTTGATCCTTGAAACTGTCGAAGATCCCACCACGAACTGACTAGGTTTTAGTGAACATAATTTTCATTATACGTTAACTGTAAGTTCCATAATATCCTGAATGACTTGTAACGCTCGTTGATCTGTTCTGGTGCAGTAATATCCCTGTTGATGGTGGAATTGGTTCAAAAACAAGTGCTTGTGATTGATTATTCTGTTGAAGCATCCAGAAGAACATTAAACCTTTAGCGTTCCACTGATGTTCGATTGCTTTCTGTAGCTTGTAGCGTGCCAGAAATTTTCCAAGCGAACCAAGTTTACTATACTTTATCAGAAACCGAGTCTCTGATATTTATTTGTTTACTTACCATTTGTTGGAGAAACATTTTGCATGGGATTGCATGAGAGTTGGGAAGCTAATAAACATGCTTTCAGATACTTAGAAATAACATAAATGTCTTTGGATGGTTAATTTTAAGTTTGTTTCTAGTTATTTCTTGATTTAGGAACTTTTCGAGACATAGATTTGTGTTACATTTTATTTGAAATCACGGGTTTGAGTCACGAAGTTAAAGTAACGTAAACTTAGTTGTTCGATTAATTTAATGAACGCTGATTAATGCTTTTTCTTATTTGACATTTTGACCATGGAGAAACTGTTTTCATTGTTTTCTTGTTCAAGGTTAAAATAACGCAAATTTAGTTTGATTTGACTAAACGAACGTTGTAGATGCTTTGTTTTTTCTCGGTCAAATCTCATTAATTGTTTTCGATGCTTTCTTGAAATAATTTTACTTGTTTTAAGAGTCCATGCAACTAGTGGTAAAAGAAAACATTATGTGCACTAAAATTCACCTCGAACATGATAATAAGAATCTACATTAAGTGAAATTATAACACTACACAATGCATAAAGAGAATTTAGAGAGATCCATTTTTTTCTTCATTATAGAATAAGTTGTTCACACTTATAATTGATAATGTAACCATTGATTGTAATTTGTAGAAAATAATGTCTTACTTTTGATTCTCGTGGATAAAAATCTTCGCGCCAAGCCCGAGTGAGAGAATTTTTAGCTATCAGTATACATAGCAATGCGTAGACTCAAACAGTTCGGATGAAAAGAAGCACATACTTATACCAATTTATGTGTCTCATTGATAAAAATTTGCAAAATACGAACATGAGAATTTTTGGTCCAAACCCAAAATCCAAACTGTTGAAATTATATGAAATTAGAAAATAGTCAACCACATGTCCAATCCTAAAATTGTTCATGTTATTATCCTATGTTTATTTAATGCAACAAGTCAACAAATTAATACTTGTTAATAGTACAACCAAGGTCCATGACACTTAATATTCAAAACAATCTTTCATTGAAAACAAGAGAATCATTGATGATACCAAGGCACAATTACACTACTATCTGAGTAAAATTTACACACCAAATTAGAACTAACAATTTAGATATCAGATCGAGAATCCAATTTCTACACGACCAAAACTCAACCTAAAAATCAATCAACCGGGTCTACAATCGAAATTTCAAATGCTCACGGGTTCATACAAAACAAAAACATTCAACATTATTCTAAAACACACATTTCAATACAAAAATGGAATCACAGCCTTTCTATTCTTGGGGTAATCCTCCCCAAACTTCTCCAAATACCACTGATGATTCGCACGTGCCCTCGGGATGAGGTTCGCACACGTGTAAACGAAAAACCCGAACCCGGCCCACGACCCGCACATAACGGCCCACCCGAACCACTCCAAAATCTCCCCAAAATAATTCGGACAGCTCACCGCCTCGAACCACCCGCCTCTCGGCACCCTATACCCTCCGCCCTCCCCCCCCAACCGCACCAACCTTCCCTGCTACTCGC
>JAYMSZ010002295.1:0-12286 GCA_036897665.1 Pelargonium citronellum
ATAATAATAATAATAATAATAATAATAATAATAATAATAATAATAATAATAATGAGTTTAAATTTGGTCCATTGGTGAAGAAAAGAGATGTCTAAATCAGATGATGCAAGAATGAAAATATCCACTTGTTTGTTAGTGGTCCACTTATCTATAATTTGAGAGCTTCTCTATAAGCTTGAGGCTCTCCATAAATGGACATATTCTCTTACCATTGCTACTCCTACAGCTTCCATTCTTCTATAACATTACATTACATGATCCCAAAAATGACTTGGGGAACCAAAACATGCACCCATCATATTTTTCAAGTGTTGTGGCCTTCACCGAATCTCAAAAAATGCATCACGTGATGAAATTGACCGAACGGAGAAACAGTATTAAGTCACCATGTTTCATTGCGATGAGAAAATCTCAAAACATGCACCCATTACATTCAATAGTTTGATCGAGACAATCTTAACGAACATTATCGTATAAACATAGTGATTATAGTGAATTCACAGACGCGTTTCAGGAATAAGTATGTGATAACTTTTTCAATAACATTACTAACTTTTTTTTTCCTCTCAAATCAGAATACAATATATTATTACGAGATTAACTAAATAATAGAAATGGAATTGCATTATTTGAAGATTAACAAATTGGAAAAGACAAATCAACCAACAAACAAAACAACTACCTCAATCAAACTGTCTAGGACTGTCCATCCCATTCAATTTGCTTTATTCATTTTATGATGTCATTTTTAATCATCTGTCTCTTAACTATTATTTTTTGTGAGAGAGAAAGGCAAAAAGAAAAACAATGATATTCATGTAGTTCTTTTTTACAAAAAAAAAAAAAAAAAGAAAAAAGAAAAGATTTTGAATGAATAAATAAAAAATTGCATTAGGTTTAGTTTCATTCCCCAGTCAGGAACTGAACATTTTAAAGTTATTTTTAGGTGAATATTGCCAAATTTGGACATTTTTCAAGGTTTAAAGAAGAAAAAAGTGAGGCCAAACCTGGGTTTTCAGAAGAAATAGGAGTAGTTCAGTTGTTGATGGTCTCAGCATTTCAAAAAGGAAAATGAGTCTTCCAAAGAGTGTGGAGGAGGGTAGTCCTTGTACATTATCATTACCTATTGAGTATTGACAGTTCAGTGTTTAGCTCAGCAATTATGATTCATGCCCATTCCACACTTCAATCATGGCTAGGAGTCATAGCCTCTCTTTTTATTTATTTGTTTTTTAAGCTACCAGTATTATCGACACCGCATCTAAAAGATCGATGAACTAGTAGAAAAACGATAGTATCGAACTATTTGAATTATGTACATTGATAAAATATGTATACATCAAATCAGAAGTTAAATCGATTTGTTAGGCAGATCGTTGGTTCGATGAGACGATAACAACACTCAAATGGTAGAAACTCAATCTCTATAATTTGGAGAAACAATTCAGGTCAGTCATCAAGTTCCGATCAAACTACTTAAATCGAATCTCACTCGGACTAGTTAGATTGATACGAGTTTTAAACTATTAGTGTCAATAATACAATGACAACATTCAAGGAACACGAATGCGGGAAAAATAACGACAGAAACTTGTTAGAATAACTGTAAAGTCGCGGATTCCTATCCCGGTAACTGTGAATTGCTTATGGAAAGTCACAACCTCATTTCCATCCCATTAGGCCAACAAAACAGTAGTGACTGACTGGTGATGGTGTAATGTATGAAGCCAAAATGTCCCTAATAGATCTGCAGCTTGTCCTAAACTTGATGGTTTTAAGGACCAAGCAGCCATGGATTGGAAGGAGGGGGACCCTACAAGAGTATAGGGCTGACCTACTTTTAATCATGAATGTAATGAAGAAAATTAAATAAGTGCCTATGCAATGTGCAGTCACCTTATAGCTAGGATTGAATCCAATGACAAGGGATGTACCAAAGTAGATACTGGCCTGGTGTGCTTGGTGGTTCAGATCAGGACCATCACAACATTTAACACCTTGTCCACAATTTAATACCAAAGCCCCACAGAAAGAGACCAGCGACCAGTCATACCAATGCACGTGTAGATGCATGAAAAGAGCGGTTCAGTACACGAGGACCCTACCATTGTGTGATCCATCATGCGTCTAATGAAACAAATCATATAATATCCACGCGTATATATTATATAAAAAAGACGGTTAACTATCTTAGATATGCACTATCAAGAGATAATGGCCCAATGCATGAATCTTCCACCGTTGTAAAATCTAAAAAGTCAGAGTTGCGGGATGGGCTAACAGTCTAGCAAAACAGATTACGCGACGTTCACATTTTTATATATAAAAAGAATGGTCCAGTACACAAGATTTGCACTAGCATGAGATATGCAACTAGTAAAACTAGCAATTTGGATTACAGACCGAGTTCAAGACAATTTAGAAGACCTATAATTCTTACTCAACCTGCCGGAGGTGAAAGTTCATATGTGTTTATCACGAAAAATAGGTGGTACCTGATTAGCACATCTGTCATGGCAAACATGATCCATAGATTAATTGGACCTATTTTGTGTGATCCTAACTCACACATGTGGGTTGAATTTTGAGTGCCCACATATTTGTATCCAAATTGCTAGCTCTAGCTATTCAAGAGACTCCTACAATTGTTAAATATGACGAGGAACATTTATATATGCAACATTTTTCTTAATTTTGCAAAAGTTATTTCTAAACTCGTGATCTCAATATTACAATAGGACAATCTTAATGTTGTGTCTAGCCTTACCCTATGTTACACACATGTGAAGTTGCCTCCTTTTTGCCATCTAACATTGAGAAGGAAAGGTAAGTACTTAGAGCTATGCAACTTCAATACTTCATTGTTATTATCTACATATCACAAAAATAACCAAATAAAGGGAAAAAAAATTAGGTTGATAAGAGTTGGGGATGTCATAATAATATTTGTCTGAGTGTGGCTGTGAGGAAGGCCAAACTCTAAGGAGGACCCAGATGAACAAACCCTACTCTGCAGAACTGTGAAATATTTGTGGCTCTAGACACTTAATGGGAAGAGTCTTTTTAGGCTCCATGTCAGTGACAAGGTGTTCTGATACATCAATCCAGCACAAATATGTGTACATATGAGCTCAAATGTGAGTGAAGCCACATTAATCACAAATGAGAGATGAATCTGTGGAATGTGGTGTTGTCAACCAGATGAACAAACCCTACTACTCTGCAGAACTGTAAAATATATGTGGCTCAAGATAGTTGATGTGAAGAATCTTCTAGGCTGCATCTATAGGACATGGTGTTCTGATACATCAATACAGCTATGTCAAAGCTATGAGACTCAACAGCCCAAAAAAAACATGCACATGTATAGATGCAATGAGCAAAGAAATATGAAGCTAGGAACAGAAATGACATGATAAATGTAAGGTTAGATACATTACATTGGAATTATATGCAATGTTGTGTCAAGAGGAGCCAGATAAACAAACCCTACCACCCTGCAGAGCTGTAAACTATTTGTGGCTCAAGAGACGTGAGGAAGAATCTTTTGGGCTGCATATCTGAGACATGGTGTTCTGATACATGAACACAGCTATGTCAAAGTTAGGACTGCTTGGATAGAAATGTATATAATCAGCATAATCATCAATATAATTACTTGATGTAGTATAATTAAGATAACTTTTGGATTTGAATTTTCGTTCAGGAGTGAGATTCACGAATGAGAATGAGAATGAGATTCAAGTTCTTCATGCTTGTATCACCACTTTTTGTCCACGGAAATGACTTTGAAGCGAGAATCTCATTATCATTTTCATTCTTAACTCTCGTTCTCATTTCAAAAAATTAAATAAAAAACTACCTTAAGGATAAAGAGCAATAAAGATATTTATTTGGTCAGACTAGCTTCTCATTTTTCAAATTATAATCAGCCAATGAGAAGCTAGAGATATCCAACTTATTTTTCATCTAATAAGTAGGTATTATCATAAAAAAATTAGTAGTTACAACCAATTTTTTCTCAGTTAACAAGCACTTAACTCATAATTTTAATTAGTTAGCCTATTACTACCAACATTTCAAACTATGTGTCATTTTAGAAACCAATTTTTTTTGCTAGAATAAGTGTCATTTGACACTTCAAACAAAAGAACACCTGATTTTCCAATAATACTGTTTCATCATTATTAGCATTAAAACAAGTATAAAAGATATGAGCAGTAATTAAAGAGTACACACAATTAAATAAGGTGAATTTGCACCAAAAACTCTAAAATAACACTTATTTCGAAACTAAGGTAGTATAAGATAACCAAAACGCTCTCTTACCTAACAAAAGAAAGCAAGCACAAATATGCATGGAATAATCAGAAATGACAAAGAAACCTAAGGTAAGAAACAATAATATGCATGGATGACAAGCAGATGAAGCAAAAGTTACAACATAATGGAACAATGAATTGTAGTCCAGCACAGAGAAATGTAAACATAATGAGCCTGAAGTTGGTAAAACAGAGATGGACTACAACAAAATTTCTATCTCATCCCTATGTTTGGAGCAATCAAACCTCTTGACCAATTCTAATATGCATCAGCCAAAATTGCAATGTTAGTTAAAACTCAGTAGAGAGAGAAATGAGCCACATGACATAACAGTGTAACTATTGATGTTTCTATCAGGTATGTGCCAGACAAATCCATGCCCTCCCATTCTGGCCATTTCCTTACATGTGAGGACCATGTGTGATATTTCTCTCTTTTGGTGCCATTTTAAGTTAGAGACTCACTGGAATGAAAATGCACCCACACAATGAAAGAGAGCAAGTTTTCAATAACACCAGAATAGTTGATAGCAAATCAAGCATGTGATCATAATGAGTAGAGATGCATATGAGAATAGAGAAGCTTGAAAGACCAACAAAACTACCAGTAGTAGCTCAACCATGCCATGTGACTCTTATGTTAGCTTTGCAATGGAATTTAAAGCTGACTAAAAAGTGTATTTAAGCCATAATTTATTGAACATGATTAGACAACAGGTCTAGCTGGATTTAAAAAGTGGGATTGTAAACTCATTACTACAATGGAAGAAAGTCAAGAACCAAACATGTGTGATAGCTAACACTATTAATAGCAGGGGCAATCTATACGCAAAACTAAGTTCTGTAACCTCATTTTTGTTAACTCTCAAAAAGATGGAAATGTAAACCCCTTCGATATATAGAAGAAATTATTACAATGTTAAGTTTAAGATCTAATGCCGGACAACAAAATGCCGAGTAAGATTCCTTTAGGCCGTAAGTGGCACTTTGAATTCCACAAAAGCCCGCATTTCCTACTTAGCTTTCAACTAAACAATAGGAAAAGATTATTGGTTCCTATGAATGAAGGCAATTGATTAAATTTTAGGAAAAGTACATATTACTATTCTACACAAACCCTACATTTCTTTACTCAACCTTCAACTAATAAATAAAAAAATGTAAAATGTTGTATCATAGGTATAGGTAAATGGTTAATTACTTAATTAAGGCAAAGTACAGATTACCCTTCTCAACAATGAAAGAGGCAGCTTTAATCTCCAATCTTTCTGTTTACGACTTAATGGTCTACCTTTGCTTTGACAATCCCGATTTTCCTTCACATTTGCCAACTTCCACACACATCTCCCTGATTCGAATTGACTCTAACATGAAGAATCCAACCTTTTCTTGACAATTTGAATTAAAACTGAATGTTCGGTTGAGTTCTAAGGGAAACGATCCCGCTAGGAGCCCGTTCCGAACCAGCTCAACTAATGAAAAGCCAAAAACATCCCAAAACTGTTGATAAAATCCAGCTTGAAAACCATTCGGACCTAGGACCTTCCATGAATTCATATCAGAAAGAGCCTTCTTAACCTCCCGCACATCAATGTCTGAAGCCAAGTCCTCTCGGTCAGACTCCCCAAGCAAATACCCGGTCCACGATCCACTTCCCACACAATTTTTTTTATCTATTGATATTCAAATTACAAAATATATAATAAAAAGAAAATTTACAAGGCTTATTAATTGCCACTTCATTATTTTAGTAAAAATCACCAGAAAATCATGGCATTTAGTCCATGCGAGTATAAAACACAGCATGAATTGAACAAAAGAAAAGAGTGATTTATTGATAAAGCTGCAATGCAAGACAGCAATTATCCTGTTCGCCTCGTGGTTTTTTTAACCTTATTACATCTCTCTAATAACACGATTGCTACAGAACAAAATTGTGGAGATTAAGTAAACAAAAGGAGAATATACATTTCCATACCAAAAATGAGGTCGCTGTCTACAACCGGAGAATAGTTCGAAGTGTATCACAAAGATTTTGAATAGTCTGTTGCTCTTGTGTAGCTTGCAGCTCTTGCAGCGGCATCTCCTCATAGCACCTGTAAAAGGAAAAGGAACTAGTAACCACACCTGCATCTGCATGGATGATTCCAAAGAACCTCCCTGGTGCATGTCCTCATATGCATGCTAAATGACACGTGTTGACATTAACTTACACGTGTTGGCATTAATACAAACCTGACGAATTGGAATCTCATTCCTGAACAAATTTTTTAATTCAAATACTACATATATGTAATCACAGGATTTTGTATAGCCTGTAGCTCTTGTAGCGTTATCTCATCATATAGCCACTGTATAGGCTTTAGGTTTAGAAGTATCAAGAGTTATATGCAATTCATGTACCAGAAGAGAGGTAAGGTAACTTTCGGAATAAAAAATCAATAATAATATAGGGAGAATTGAGATGTCATACATTTTGTGGTACGCTAAAGCCTGAACCAGATTCATTAGAGTGGAACTGGAAGTGAGTCTCTGATATACGGATGGAGGAAGAGGTATCTGCATAAAACAGATGACAAATAAATGGCAATTCAAGAGGACACAAGTAAATGGCTGAACTTACCTCATTTTGTCCTCTTCGGCCCTTTTTAGGCTGTCCATCACCAAAAAGCTCTTGCAGTACTTCTGCGGATACAATACCACACCCATCCCGCTGTGAGTCACCAATCACATTGTCTGACAATAGAGCGATGGGGGATATGTCCGTCGCTCTTAAGAAAGGGATGGGTACTGTATTGCCGGCTTTATAAATGGACCAAAGCTGCAATGACAATGAATATGATGGTAACCACTTTCAACTTCCGTGGCACAAAAAACAGAGATAAGAGCATGATTCGATTGGGAAAGATGGCCAACATACGTCACAACCCAACTACGTTAAGTCATGAAATGCAAGCCTCGCCAAGAGCCAGTAAATACCAATTTCAGAAAATCAGCAAATTCATACTGATGTTTCACTTTAAGCTTCAATTAATTTCCAGATTGGCACACCACTATCTGGAGACCTCGATTGTTTCTACAGCACTTTGATAAGACTACACTGATGGAATGAAAATTACCTTATCTAGTGCAAAAGCTTTCCTGTTCATGGTGTCCTGCTTCAGTGGACTACTGCCACCTTGAGCTTGTGTTTGAGGAAGGTTATTCATCTTTGGGTCCGACTCAGGAGAACCAGATATCGGTAGAGAAGATGATTGTATTCCCTGTACATTGGGATGTAATTCTCCAAACAAATTGTCATTGGCAGTGATCTCAACTGCATCCTCCATCCTGATATATACTCAATGAATTAAAGCCAATAAAGACATTTTAAGAAAAAAAATTCTTTCTGATCAGTCAACCAAAACCATAATCCCATGTAATATGTTTATGTTGACTTGATACGGAAAGATGACTAAAGATGATAACATAGTAAACTTAAACACTCGACTGTTTTTATATAAGTAAATAAAATATGGGTGCATGAATGAACTATCAAAAGCAAATGAGAGGGAAGTACTTGAGATCAGCTGCATTTCCTCGTGTTCCACTAATAGAATGGCTTCCGACACGTTCAAGAGCAGGCGAGGATTCTTTAGCACTAGAAAGTTGTGTATGAGTGGCTGTTGTACCTATTTCTTCTCCTCCATGAACAATAAAGGTTCCAAAATCACCTGTCCAACAGAATCATTTTGATCAGAAATTATCCTAAATGGTTTACACATGGACAAAAGGTAAAGCAAACATGCAATCTTCTTTGACAGCTTGAAGATTTTCTCTTTATCCAGTGAGACAACTACTCTCATTTCAGCACAGCTCTAATTTGGCACTAATGAGTAATGACCAGGTCCAAGTAGAATGGATATTCCAAATATAAGTAAAATGTAAGCTAGACACCAATATCTTCTGCTGGAAATTTAACACCTTCTGAAAAGGATTGCTTCCTCACAGTGTGCCCAATATTTTGAGGGTTCGATGGAACAGTATATCCATAATCTTCATTTACTTTTAGACCTGCAGTTGGCTGTTTCCAATTGAAAACATAAGAACAAGGCAAAGATTTTGAGCAGAGATAGAGAGTGGAGTAAAAAAATTAAATCTGTCTGCCATACATTATCTTCTGGCACATCTGGAGCTGGATTTTTAGCTTTTAAAGCCATTGAGGCCTTAACTTGCCTTGCCTTTACAATTCTTGGCACCATTGCAGATGCTCCACATTTGCATTTTTCAATGAATTTGTGCTAAATTTCAGATACAGAGAAAATAGCAGAGTAAGATAAAAAAAGATAAAAAAAATAGGTGTATAAAAAAAATAAGAATATTCTATATTATTCAGATTTCATGCAACTCATCAAACGTGGACATGCAACACAAATGAATAAGAACGCCAACCTCCATTGCCCTACTCAATGCTATTGATTTCTTTCAGTTTCTTTTCCATACTCTTTCGATCTTTCTTTCTTGGTAAAATACATCACTTTCCTCCTTTTTCATCTCATCAAAACATAAATCGCAATGTCCACAACTCTGCACGGCCTACTATGTACCAAGTACAGTCAAAATTTGACATATTTCTTGAGAATTGGAGCATTATACTAGTTACTTACTAAGCTAAAAAAAGGGTAGTATTATATTTACTGCATACATAGAACTGCTGAACAACATTTTGACTACTAAAAAGCAGTAACCGTCTCAGTATTATACCAACTAGCCTATTACTTATATTCTTATAAAATAAGAGACAAGTACTTGAACCACATGTGTAACCAATATTTCTCAAATTAAAATTTGTCATGATACAGATTGCCACATACCAATTAAACGTACCTTTAGCATCTCATCTGCAGGAGGTCGTAAACGTGGTTCTTTAGTAAGGCACTTAGCAATAAAATCATGAAACACTAGAGACCTGAAAGACAAAACCTAATTTAAGAGATTAAATAGCATAAAGTTGTTAACTTCTTATGGTGCTTATCTTGCCTCTAATTTAAGGTATGTCTATCAGAGTATTGGGGTCAGAACTCCATAAAAGTTGTTGTATGAGTCCATGAACTCACAAGAGAAGAAGGAATTTGGCCTGCAATATGAGTTTTTTTTATACTGAGAACACATGGCAGTTGGATCTCGTAGCTATAAGATATTTGCTTGATTGTAGTCACAATAAGATAGTATGCTCATACAAAATTACTCTAACCCTCAAGTGAAAAAAGATTAACATATTTTAACAATCAATCATATGGCCTTATAATTGTAACAGAAACAAAAAGGCATGGATGATAAAAGAGGATTCACTATCAGTTGTTTTTACTATTAGCTAAATTTGTAGTAAAGAATGAGTAGACTGTTCATGCTCAATGTGCAAGATTTCATATAACAGCTAAGTTCTATGATGAATGGAAATCTAAAGATTTTGGGGGTCGAAGACTACCACCAAGCTAGCAGCCCCAACGCATACTAATAGGATACATAGGAAACATAATGGGGCTTATAGCAGCAGAAGACCGAAAGATCAATAATGATTGCCAGCATCCACCAGAAGCAAATGCCTAAAATGATGGTGCTGGAGAATCAAAACTCAAAATAAAAGGTTTTGACATTCATAAGAAGTTAGAGCCAATGGGTGGGCAAATATGCATGAAATGAGATCAACGACTAAATAAAGAGTAATATAATTAAAAGTGAAGAGCTAATAAGATGGGGAAGCCCAAGCCAGTAATTTGCACCAAAATACAATACAAAGACTACAATCATGCAGATGACTACTGCTAACTAGGAGAAAGAAAAAAATAAAGAAAAAAAAGAAAGATTGCTGAGATCAGTAGGTTCTAGTTCCAAGTCAATTGCAAGTTACCAGCTGATAATTATTATTGAAAGATAGTAGCCAAGAGTAGAAGGCATACCATTTTTCTTTATCCTCAAGCATTGGAGCTGGTTCGATAGATATCATGAACAAGACCTATCACAGACAGTTAATAAGTTAGACATTCTAATCAAATGGAAGTGAGTAGGCAAACTAAAAGAGTACCACAAAAACACATATGGACGTGAAGAGTAATATGATTAACCATAGCATCTAACGATATTAAATTTTCTGTTTTATACACATCTGTCCATGTAACACCATTCACACAATGAAAAGTCACTTCCACAATTTTCCCAAGCATGTATGATGTATCGTGATGGTCATAATTCTTCTCAATGTTATCAACCAAAAAGAAAAAGAATAATATGGCCAGCTTCCTCATGACCAACATCTAATACCCAGAGCCAATATAAATGTATATGAGTACTCCATGGAATTATAAATGTTTGATGCAATTACTAGTTAGGCCATACACCACTGAAGGCTACTTAGAAATGTGATGACCATATTAGACTACACCTTATACTCAAAATTATAAGAACTCAAAATGCTCCCACACAGATCATTGAAGAATGTGAGATTTGGTTTAGGGACTAAAATATAGGCTTTAAGGTCATTTGGGTCCTCGAACTTTTAGAAAGTAACCGTTTTAGTCCTTGTACTTTGAATAAGCCACTTAGGTTTCTGAAGTTCAAACTTTTGAGTCAATCTGCTCCCTCACATTAGTTTAGATTAATTGAGTCGTCAAGTTTGATGACATGGAAGTTCAAAATTAATAAAATATAAATATTTACACACAAGTCATCTAACGTGGCAAAAAAATAGGCAAGACCACGCACGTTATGTCACGTCACCATTCCTCTTTTGTTCTTCATCAGAAATCAACAGAAAGTAAACTTACAAAAATCACAGTTCTTCAATTTTGTTCTTGATGTTCACATTTTGGAGTTAAAATAATATTAATGATTTGAATGGAGATAAAATTGAGAGTGAAATTACAAAATTCACAATCTGGATGAAATTAGGCACAAGTACAAGAGTTTGCACAAATGAACAAGTAATATATATATACACACAAAACTCAAGACCATAAGACCAAAAATTCGGATCAAAATCATAGTTCAGAGAATTCGGGATATTCAAAATCTAGACGGCAAAATTGGGGTCTTTTTAAGGATTTAGAATATGGGGCCACCGGGAGACTGATATGGACAGGGAGACTGATATGGACAAGGTGTCGGAAGGAGAGAACATGATCCGCGGGATGCTGAGGCGGTGGGTCCAGCCGAGGAAGTAATCAGAAATGATGGTGTTGGAGTGTGTTGTAGAGTAGGAAAGTGTAAGAATAGGAAACTCTGATTTTTAGGGATCCTAATAGTTTAGGGACCTAATTGACCTTTTCAACTTGATACAAAATTCTCCGAGGCTGGCCAAACGGTGGGGCAAACTAAAAATCATAACTAACACGTGATATTTACAGATTCTCATCAGCAAAGCTTAAAGGAGCACAGAGGTCACACACTTGTACTTGATTAAAGAGCCTAATTTCAAATTTAATTCTGGGCAAAGATCAGATTAGTTTTCAGAACAATCTGCTGACTTTGGACCTGAGCTATTTCATAGATTACAATATAGACTAGCATTTCAACATAAGAGAAACAAGTATGTTTGCTTCTGATATCCATGGTATTAAGGGCCTATCTCCTAGATGCAGTTAAGACTATTCATACTTCATTTGTAATGTACTGATCTCATCCTTCTAACATTTATTAATCATGTCTTAACCTCATGTAGCACGCATGTAAATGAAAACTAACGAGTTCAAGAGACAACATAGAATTCCATTGCTAATTGTATTGTCAAGATGCAAATACACGTAGAGCTTGATTTACAATATAAAAACTATATACTTCAATATCATGCACTAACCCTCATTGGATGCACAGCAGATCTTGGGGGCATTCCCTGAAAATCGCACATACACAGAGAGTATCAGAAACAATTTCTTAGATGGCTGAAATATGTATGGTACAGTTGATATATAAATATATATATATATATA
>JAYMSZ010002296.1:0-12283 GCA_036897665.1 Pelargonium citronellum
CAGATCGAAACTGCTCAATTTCTGTATTTTCAATGAAAAAAAAAAACTATTTTTTTCTTTTTTCTTTTTGAAGAGCTATTTTTTTTTCTTTTTAAATCCATAAAACAAGTTATTATATATAATTACCAAAAAAAAAAAAAAAAATACAAATGTATAATCCAATCCAATCCAAAGAGTCCAAAAAAGATGGAGCTGTTGATTGATGGAGCTATATCAATCCACCAACAAACACAACACACTCCTCAAAACCCACAAACACACACAGAGACCCAAAACACACCATCCTCAAAAATCTTTCTCACAATTATGGGCGGCGGCGTAGGAGGAGGACGAGGAGGCCCCATGTTTGTTAGCGGCCGAGGCCGCTTTCTACGGACCCTGTCGGGCACAGCAAATGGTTCTAGAACCTTCGGATCTTCCTCTCCTTCTTCACCGACCACCACCACCTCTCCAACGCCTGAAAAACTCAATTCGGCTAATTCTCGGTACTTGTCTCTGACATCCTCGGACTCGACCGCCACTGCGGCGTCGTTTTATGGAGCTCCGGTGATTCCGTACTTTTCGTCGCATCCGATGTACGAGGACGATTACGAGTGGGGGTCGGAGGACGAGAGCAGCAGCGAAGAGGATTGTGTTCTCGGTCCTGTTCCTTCTTTCGATGAGGTTCAAAATGCTGTTTCTGCTCTCCAACAGTAAGTTTTTTTTTCTTCTTTTTTTTTTAATATAAAATATATATACATATTTTTAGATTTATTTTGGCTTTAATATTTTTGTTTTGATCATGTATATAGATTATGGGTTGATTCACTTGTTTAGGTTTATTTTGATGCTCACTATTTTTTATTTTCAGTGTTTATCATGTATTTTTCCATAATTTTCTCTCTTTTTTTTATTCACTTTGTTGTATGTTTTGTAGAATTGTTTTTGTTTTTGCCAATCATTTTCTGTGATTTTGTGGGGTTTCTGGATTGAAACATTACATGAAGGATTGATTTGATCCAATTGATAGTGTATTGTTTAGATTTACTATTTTTTTTCTCTTTTTTTTTGTGTGTTCATCATGAATTTGCCAATCATTTTCTGTGATTTTGTGTTTTTTTTTTTGGATAGATACATGATCTGTTTTCTATGTAGTACTATTTTTGTTTTTGAATGTTTATTAGGAAATTGCCAATCATTTTCTGTGATTTTGTGGGGTTTCTGGATAGAAACATTTCCTTTCCTTTTGTTTTCTTCTGTTCTGTTCTTGAGATGGTTAGATTCTATCATTTTTTTCCATGTTTGGCATTTTATTATTGATGGCAATTTGGGTTTCGGGTCGAATTATTTTTTTATTCAAAATGTGATTGACAATGATGTTGCTTTGTTTGGGATGCGTCCCGTTTGGGTTTGGGCAGTCTTGCCTAACTCGACTCAATTATTTTTCTTAGCGAAATTTTGATGTCGCAAATTATCCCGCCTAAATTTACATGGTTTCCCGCTCCAGGCATCAACTTTGTGACGTCGGAGATACGTCGCAAAAATGCATAATAATTGTAGTAAGCTCGACCCGTAAATTGGCCGCCCAATTTTATGTGACATGGACCCACAAATTTTTGGGTTTGGTTTCAAATGTTCAGAGATACATGTTCAAATTGTTAGCCCTAATTTTTTGTTTTTGTTTTTGTTGATGGTGGAATCATCATTGATTTTGTTATTTACCTTTGTTTTATAATGTTGAATCGGGTTGAACAAGATGAACCAATTTTTACGATTTGTTATGTTTATTTTATTTATAAATAGATTTTAGCATCGAATCAATTAATTTTGCGGCCGGTAGTCAAAATTCAGCACATAATTTTACACATCCGGATCGCACATAACATGACCGATTAATTTTATGGTCTCAACTGGTTTGCCATGCCATATATGTGGGTTTACAAGCTCACATTTTCCATTACAAACTTGAAACTTGCACCGCTTGCGAGGTCGGGTCAAGTCTTTTTATTCAAAACAAGTAAAAGCCGTATTGCTAGCTTTAGTTGAACCATCAAATCAATTCGGTTTGATTATAACGTTATAAAATTGAGATGTTTCTAGGCAATAATTGGATTGGGTATTGGCTCCCCGGTCGACCCACTTGAACCGATCGGTCCAATTTGATTATCTTTAAAATAAATTATTATTGGTTGTGAGGTGTTGGGTGGTAGATGAAGATTGTGATAGAATAGGACTCATAACTTAGCTTTTCCCCAAAAGTAAAACTCCTTTAGACAAATACATTTTTTAAACGTTATAATATTTTGGTTAAACTTACAATCAACATTTTCATAATGTTGACAAAATTGGTGATGTTGATGTGATTATGATCATGTTTATATATTTATTATAAACACAATTTTATCTTTTATGAATGTTTACGAAATTATTATTTTTATTCTTCGATGTTTTTTATGTTTTTGTTTTGCATTCATAAATCGATTAACTAAAATGTTACTTAACTCTTAAGAAACAAATATGGAGCATAAATTACAAATAATAAGGTGGTTTAACTTTATAGATAATGGTCAAACTGTTTTAAATTCATATTTTTGTTAAAAATAGAACTAGTGCTTTCGACAAAAAATTGGTCTAATCATATTTTTATGGCAATATGATTTTTGAAATGTTCTCGCGTCTTTTGTGTATTGTATTAACCAATGTGTTGAATCATATCGGTTTTAAACAAGTTATATAAAGAAATTGATGTTGATTTTTCTTGTAAACATGTACCTGGCAATTTGTTTGTGTAGGGTTGAAGGTTGACCATACGTTATATAGGTCAACACAAACACGACACACTTTAAACTCGTAACATGTACACTGCACATTTAACTAAATATACATGTCAGGTGTGTCAATACACAAACAATAATTGTGCATGCATGTGTTTGATGCACTACATGACTATAAAACTATTGAGTTCAAACAGATTTATTTTGTCCCGTGTCACAAGTGCCGAGACACGAATTGCTGGCTCTAAACGAACGGATTGGACCAGTGATTCGATTTCCATACTAATATATTTTCGGTTTGGTTTTAAAACATTATCCTCGCACTTATATTACAAGTCGGTGTCTGCGCATTTTTTCCCGTACTGAATAAATTGTTACCAAATTTCCCGGCTTTATTTTTCTTTTCCGTTTTAGGGTTTCTCCGGTCCGACCAGAGTTAGATTGGAAGGAGCCATCTTTGCATCTATGCAACCCAAGAACATTGCAACATAGTGGATATGACAGAGTTTATGATGCATTCCATTTACTCCAAACTGACCCTTCTGTTCAGGTCATTTTTTTTACTTTGTTAATTTCAATTTTATTCTCTATTTTGTATTATTATTTTAGATATATTTACATAATTATCACATATATATATTTCATGATTTGCAGAGAATGGTGATTTCACTATCTTCAGATAAAGCTGTGTGGGATGCTGTTTTGAAGAATGAGGTTGTATTGGAGCTCAGAAGGGCATTTCATGCAGGTTAGCATCAATTTCATTATTATTTTTTTTTCAAGCTTCATTATCAAGTAATGTTTTAAAAATGGGATCGTGTTTAAAAAAATTGAATTGGAAGAATCAATCTGTTGATCGGATCACTGTTCAGTCGGTTGCGCTATCGAACAATATTTTTGTAGGTAATTTGGGTCATGATTTGTGACACCTCATATTTAAGTAGGTTTAATTTGGGTGAGTTTATTTTTTCAAACATATCGGGTAGAGGGTTGAAATCCATTAACTTATTTAAACTGTACATATCATGTCGCGATAACCCGCTGATAAACAGGTTTTGCTTGTGTAATTATTGAACGGGTAGTAGTAAATTCATTCGGTCCGTTACAAAGGACCAGAATGTAGCGAATACTAGACCGATCCAGCTGAGTAGCTGAGTTTAGCTTTTTAGTCCGGATCCAACCGTTTACTGTTCTTATATTACTAATAAATTGAATCGGTTCACCAATCAAATCTCGATCAAACCGATCGGATAGTTCTGCCTATTCATTTGTGTACTACTTTTACATATGATACTGTTATGCGCTATATGTAGCTGCAAAAAACCGTCTCCACGATGCGGACGATGAGCCGAGCAACTCATATCTAGCGATCGAGTTTGTAATGTGGATCTTCAACGGTACTAAGGCGAATGTCCGCAATGTGATGGAGAAAATCACGAATCTAATGAACCAGTTGTTTCCTCCTCGGAACAACGATTCGGGAGGCGAAGCAATGAGCGCATTCGATAGCTTGTTGAATCAATCGTACATGCTCTGCGTTGTGGTCTTCTTGATCGTGGTTGTGGCTCGAAAGCAAAAATCTTAATTCGACGACATGAAAATTGGTATGAAACTTGTAAATAGGGTTGGGATGTTTTCTTTTAGTTGTGTTTGTGGATTTTTAGGTGGTTTGTACATTATGGGTTTTAAGTTGTGTTTGTTTCCTGAGAAAGTGACTTTGGGATTGACATTAAAAATTGGTAATACATCTTTTAGTTGTGTTTAATGGTTTATGGATTTCAATGGTTTGTAGTTGTGGCTCTAAATTGTGTTTGTTTCTCGAGAAAGTTACTTTGCATGACATGACAAATTGTTGCTGAGTAAACTCAAATGGCTCAAACATCATACTTTAATTGAAAATTTTAATCATTTTTAAGTAAGATTCAGGTAACCTTATGATGATTAAAATGTTCTTTTTTATAAGTTGAGCTACACAACAGGGTAACTCTCTCCTTTTAACCCGAAATGTTAAATATTCATTATGTTTTAAAAATTTACGACCGTTTTAATTGGAATGTAGAAAACACAATCCCCAAATCGGGGTGTAGACGATAAAATCCTCAAACAAAAACGAAGATCGAATCCCAATGCCATTTTCTACAAATGCCCTTAATATGACAAACGCATTTTAAAGCAAACAATTCAAATTTTTAGAGGCTTTTCGAAAAAATCTTACCCTAACCCGACCCACAAGAGGTGTAAACTGAGCAACGAGAGGATTTAACATAAGCTCGCTACGAAAATCCGTGTATACATGAAAAATATGCAACAAACGACGGGAAGTTGAGTCAATCTCATACCCAGTTCCCCAATGTAACTAGCTTCAAACATATCGCATCAATTTCTTTAGAATCGAATGAGTTTTAGCATATAATTGGTCCAAGCCAAAGAATAATTTTTATGTTCTATGCAACTACTATTCAAATAATTAGCTTATGCTTTGCTACAAATATCCTTATCATGTAAAATAGACCAACAACATATGCAAACAAGCAACGAGAGGTTTGATCAAAAGTAATTCTAACCGGTTTCAAGAAATTCTCACTGGTATCATCAAAATCAACGGAGTTTGAGTATATAATAGACTGGACGGAAGACCGACTTTTAAAAATATGCACAACACGTAAAGCAGCTATTCAAAGAATCATCTTATATTTTGCTACAAAAATCTGTATATGAAGCTCTTTCGTAATATAAAGCATTTCAATTTTCAAGTACTGACCTGTTCACCGAACAATCCACATTCTGCAAAACCAATTTTCCCGATCCAAATATACTCTTCGTGTCTTCAGAATACGCCTAAAAAGTTCTCGAGTATTTCCGGATTTCGTACATGATCGAAGATATTGAGACGAGATCTTTGTTTAGTGCAGACCCGCCAATAACCTTCTTTATGCAATCCGAAAGCCGGGTATAGTAAAGCAGAAGTTGAGTCAGTGCAGCTCTTAAGATCTCCATGCCGCACAAGAAGTTGCTGAATGACGTAATGACGTCTTTGTGCATTAGCTCAATCGCAGCTTTCCATCTGTTAGCAAAATCTTTCACGAGTGGCTCAACTTCTGCAACTGTTATGGGCCTCTCGGAAATAGAGATTTGGTCCTCCGCTGGAAAATAACTTACTGATAAGACGCTGATCTATAATAATAATGAAAAACTACCAAAATGTTCCCCAAACTATCAGGATCTAACCATTTTGGTCCCTCAACTTTAAAAAAGTCATCAACGTCGGAGATCATTTGAGCCGTTTTTTTATTAAGTTGGAGAACCATTTTGTAATAAACTTAGTCCATGGACCAAATGGTAGGATACTAATACCATTTTGGTAGTTTTTCCTGATAATAATAATAATAATAACAATAACAATAATAATATAAAACAATGTTTGAGAGTTGAGATAGGTTTTTTTATAAGTACTTACAGGCTCGGGTTTTCACGAATTTGATTAAAGCGCCAAAATGCTCGAGAAGCATTTCTTCCTGCATAAAAAAAAAAGTGGACGATTGTAAAATTGTCATTGAGAAATTGCGGATCGAGCTGAGTTTGGGTTAAGCATTTTCAAACCAAGGCCGAAAACCCAACCCCAAACCCAAATTGACAGCTCTAACACAAACACACACACACACACTCTGAAAGTTTAGCTGCTATCATTAAACATCAAGATTAAACTTCAAATATTGTATGAGGTCACTTACCACAAATAATGCCGTGTTGCTTTTCAGCAAATCCTCAAAATGTAATTGAATTTTTCCACCTTCCGGACCAGCTTCCTGAGATCCAAATGATCATAAAAATCACATCCCAAACCCTAGAATATTGTGATGCTTTTGAACTTGCGTGTAACAATATATGCATTATTGTTCATCATTTAACAATAATATAGAAGTGTCCCTTACCTTGAGTACAGCAATCGTCATGTCGTAGTTGTTTATCAGAAAAATGGTTTGTAGCTTTGGTTTTGGAAATACTCTAGCGAGTTTGATAAGCAAGTCATCGATGGCCATTCTCAGTCGCTCCAAGTTCCATTCAAGCTGTGGAAATAGTAAGGGCTACATATTCTAAGTAATAAACCATATTCAGATATGTAATAGAGAAAAACTGTAACGACCTACATAGCCAAGATTCTAACCTGCCCGTCTCCGTATTCAACATTGAGGTGAATAAGTGACGCTGTAAACTCAGCATAACGCCTCATCACATAATGAGGATGAACATCATCTTCCCACAATGTTCTCACATTAGCAGTGCGCATGCTATTTAGGTGGGAGTCAAATACCATCTTGAAACGAGGCCACAGAGAAATATTAACCTGCCGGGTACCAACTAAAAATTAGTACGCATTATGATTGTATTTGTTGGAAGAACAAAAAGTCCAAGAAATGGCTGAAGAATGATTACAATTATCATCTATTTAACCATGATATAGCATATCTGATTCGTTTTTCAATAAGTTCACTCGGAATGCAACTAAAAAATCTACCCAGAAATCATAGCCCGAAATATGATTGTATTGAGGATTATGCGACCAAACTGGGCACAACTTTTCATTTGCATCCAATTTGGTGCACGTCGTGACCAAACAGAAAGTCCATGTACGAAATTGATTTTTTAAAAGTTGTGTGTGCCAAATTGGTTATCAGACCAATGATCGTATACCATTGGTGACATTAATCCTTGGATAGAAGATTCAAGAAATGACTGCAGAGCACTTCCATGAGTATAATTATAACTTAGGGTGCTAATCTTCCTTGATTCCACCATGGCTGGATGAGTATAAAACTCGGGATAAATTTATGAACAACTAAAAAAGTATTATCTATCAGTATTTATTTCCTTTCAACAAGTAACCAGTTCAGGGAAGCAGTTTGTAATTATAGTGAATCTATGTATTTCAAGGTTTAGATGAATATAGTTAAATAGTCCTCACCATATAATCCATATGAATCCTTACCAGCTCATCAGAATGACAACCGAATAAGTTACAGCAACTGATGTATGGTAACAAACAAAAAAAAAAAAACTATCTGCGAGTTTTTGACTATCATAGATGATAAAAGAAGTTTTTTAAGGGTATCATGCACCTTATATTACAAATGGAAGTAAAGCAATGCCCAAACACAGATCTTTCCTTTTTATTTGTTTCTTTAGAGAGAGAGAGAGAGAGTACATACCTTATCTAAATACGAATCCAAGCAAGGAATCCTCCGACGGGACATAACTAGCTGACAGAAAGAGAGGATCAGAAACAAAAAAAGCTCCAAAAGATGCTGGCTAGCTAGAAGCTGTAACTAAAAGGACATTCAGTATATCTAAAAAATTAGAGCAAAACTACGATGAATATATGACACCCTAAGTTTAAAGGTAAACAATTATAAAAGATCTGCACTTCATTATTGTAGCATAATGCAGAAATAGCTCATGTGAGTGTGATATTATAATTTTGAGCACCAGAGCAAAAACACACATTTTACAACTGGACAATGATATCCCGCATTGGAAGGCAACTTGTATTCTATACATTTTCCTTTCTATAATATGTTAAAAGGACCCAATATTTTTACACATCCAATTGATCATAACTGAACAACGTTGGGCGAGCCAAGTATAAAATTTGTGGCAGGCAATGGTAACTGTGAGGGTTAAGAGAATTTGTATTATGTTTTTTTTTTTTTTTACAAAGGGCAGGGTTTATAATACAAAGATATCACTTTTTTTTATCAGCACGAAGATATCACTTAGGATCAACCAAGATCCCTTAAAAGCAGATAAAATAAATCCAACTCCTAATGTGTAGTGATTCTAACACTCCCTCTAGCTGAAGCATATGTAATTCAAGGAATTGACAGTTGTAATATATATATGTATATTCATTTAGGAACTCAAACACATTGATATCAGAAACGTTAAGAAATTCAGCAATAACCTGGTGTTGGTGAACTATGCGAATCATAAGCATTAAACCAATAGCATCGTAACAATTTGGAAGTACAGAATTGAAGTGCTCATCAATGACTGCAAATGGACCTGACCATGTGAAGCACGTGAAAAAACCATCATTATGTGAATCTCAATACTTACACGTCAAAAACAAGATAAAAGATAGTGAAATCCTCATTCCGTTTCATGCACACAAATGCACTTTCTAAACATCACAGCTACATGGCCATACTAAAAAAAGTCGATTAAAGCTTTAAGACCTAAAGGCACCAGAAGTTGTGATTACATGGCTATCATCATGCAATGTCTACAAGTTCCTACATTAACAATACTAAGTGTCCAAATTCAGCAGAAGTCGTTTCTTGAAATGATATATAAATATGATGGGAATTGGGAACTACATGGAATGGTAACGAATCAGGAATATACATTTCAGTTACCTGCAAAAATTTCATAAAATATGGATTCTTCCCCAAAGAAATCATCACAGAAAAGATACCTAAAGTACAAGTGAAAACTGTTAGCTTGCAAAATCACTAGCATTGAGAAAACAATAACCAAGGATATAGCATCAGTAGGTACTCAGAGGTAGCAGTGTCCATAAGCAGTTTGTGCAAGCTCCTAAAGAGAACTTCATAAGGGTACTTGATGGCGTTAGCTTCAGCTATGTGTGGAATTAATGCAGGCTGCTCAATATCCTGAAACCAGTAAGATATAAAATAAAAAAACAGTTGGCCTACGAAGATTACAATTCCTTTTATGTTTTAGGTAACATATTCAGTGAAAGAATGTGTGGCCCGTTAAGCATGGGATAGAGCAAGCTGAAACATGTCGAAGTGCATAATTAGAACCTATGTAAATGCAGAGATTGGTGTCAGTCTTGAGTGTTCACATGGCTACACACTAGACCCAACAAAAAAAAAAATTGTGGATTCCATATTTCTACTTTCTGCATTGGCTAAATTGGGAGTTCATTATATTATGACATAAAAGCCTGAAGAAGATGGGAACACAATGAACTTAGAAGGCGCACACTGCTAAATCAATGTAGAAATTAGAATTGTACACGATTTGTAATAACTGGGATGAATTTTAAATTCCAAACTCATGAACTCAACATAAAATATGAATGGAAATGATTCTGCACCCAAAAGAAGCCTCACTTGACTGTATCTGTAGCTAGCATGTTGGTTTCAATTGATGGATATGCATTGATCTATCTCACCCTGTATATCAGAGGCTGCTAAACCCATCACTCAACTAACCTATCCTATTAAAATATGCTAATATATTGAAATAAAAATACATTTAAAATATATATATGAATATAATGTGTTTCAGTGTCAGTGTCCTACTAATGATATCACTTAAACGATGGAATTAACTTCATGCACCCTCAAGGAGAAACCCTTTTGAGATGGTATAGATACCAGGGGGGATACAATTACTGTTGCTATTTACATATCAAGTAATTTCACTGAAAAGCTGTAAATAACTTTGGCATGAATTAAGACTGTAAGCTACATGTGACAAGTGAGCAGCTAAAAACCTTCAAAATGTTTATCCTATCCCCCAGAGCAAAAACGGCAGAGCGATTCTTGAGTGGTTCTCTTCCTCGTGAAAAAATACTTGTGCTCGTATCCACACCAATCAAATCGTTAGCTGTTGCTATATCTAACTGTAATTTCTCCAATGCTTGAATATAAGCACGAAAATGTGCACTAAGAACCTGCAAAATAAACAAAATTGTTTCAACAACAATGGAAAATTCAAAGCATTTGTGTCTCTAGATGTAATTAAATTGCTTCATTAAGACAGGCATATACAGCTTTGTGGTTAATCTGATACAAAAGCACATAGCAGTTAAAACAAAATGACCACTTCGCATATCTCCAATTAGTAACAAGGTACATGGGCGTAGCTGTACAGGCCTGTAGTGTACTGCAGTGGATTAAAACAATACTCACACTCTCACAGGGTCACAGAATTTGCATAGAAATAATCAAATCCATATGTTCAAAGTCTTCAACCTGCAGCAGTGCTGCCTAACGTATCATCTCAGCTCTCAAACGATTCCCAGTACAAGGATTTAAATAATGTAGTGCATTGCAGTGCATATCTTAATTCACGTATTAAAATTGACACCGTAGCATTCACCTTGTTCATTGTGTCAATGTATGCTGCACGGACCTCATTATATACGTCCTTGCCATGCTCCTTCAGAAAAGAAACAACATACCTACACGAAATCTGATAATTATTAAATTCTTGATCTAACAGTTGACCTCAAAGTAACAGAAGTTACACACAACTTGACAGAAGCGCAATAAACATGAATAATATGGAATCAACAATCATCGGTCAACAGATTACACGTACGAACCAAAACCTAGTGAAACACGATTGAAAACAAATAGAACTCACTTGTACTTTAGAAGCACATTCTGTTGAAGGATTTGGATATTTGTTTTGGGTTTCCTCAATGATTGGAGCTTCTGAACGATGAACTCAAACACCTATAAAGAGATTGATGTAGTTTTTTTTGACAGGAGAGATTGATGTAGTTAATACAAGGTAATTTAAGAAAATATTTATCATAAACAAAAGATTGAGAACTCACAAACCTTCAAATATTATAAAGTTTTTTCTTAAATTTCTAATATGATATATATGGTACATGGTACTGGAACCAAAGATAGTAAACAATACTCCTCACTTCTATTATATTATGACCCAGAAAGATGTAGTAACATAAAGAAATACTAAATTAACATCAGAAAAAAGCCTATTATTACCTTGGCAACTGCCTTCTGACGAAGTTTTTCAATCTCAGGCTGAACATCTTTTAGAGCTTTTGAAGTTCTAATCATAAGATCTACTTCAACAAACTTCAACTTCTTGCTTAGAATCTCAAGAGTTCTTAGATATTCATCATTTACCTGAACAATTATTCCAAAGGAAGTGTGTTACAGCCAAGTAAAAAGGAAACAACCCAATAACTTTCCTCAACTACTGGGTAAACTACAACAAAAATGCACTTAGCATGAAGTGCATTCAAGTAGATAAGTAATGCAGCTAGAGTTGTAAAATCACATCATATGTGCATAAAAAGTTAAACAAAATAAAAACAGAAAATACCTCTCCATCAACAACTATGTCTACCATTCTTGGTGGGATTATGATATCTTCAACAAATCTGGCCAATTTTGATTCAGCAACCTGTTGAAAAATTTAATGGTGAAAACCAGCAAAATTATATGATAGAAACAGACAGCAGAAGAGTGTTAAACTAACAAATAGTAGCTTCTTGCTCTTTCATGCTTCATTCCTTCTCCAGGGTTACAAATAGCAAGAATGATGTTAACCACCCAAGTCATTTTACATGTGCATAAAATAATGCCCCCTAGTAATAAGGTTTATGTCCTTGAAAAAAAACACACAATTTCATATCATGCATCTGCAAATTATTCAGCAACTTTCCGGTAGTAAAGTAGATGACAAACTTGAAAAGACGGGCATCATCCAAGCTCAGAAAAGATACACAACAAAGTTTTGTG
>JAYMSZ010002297.1:0-12282 GCA_036897665.1 Pelargonium citronellum
GCAGTCGCGGACGTCGTCTTTGTCGAGGAGAGGGATTCGGAGAGCGGAGGCTAAGGCGTTGGCTAAAGTGGACTTGCCGGAGCCGGGATGGCCTTTCATTGCTATTATCACTCTCTGCAACTTTTCTTGCTCCATCTGTTCTCTCACCTTTCTTCTATGCTCAAGCTCTGCCACAAGCTGTGGACTGTAGAGTGAAGCCATTTTTATGTGCATGAAGTTGGACTTGGGCTTTAGCTGTGCCAATATTGGGCTTTTACGATGGGATCTTGGCAAAACCTTTCAAATTTTTGGATTAAAAAGGGAGAGCTACCATGCTAGCTATGTAGTTCAACTAATAAAAATCAGTTATAAAATTGTAAATTCTGCCGACCATTGTTACTATGATGCTGATATGCCGTTTAAAAATATTTATACGGTAAACCGATCTAAAATATTAAAGTTTGGATACTTAAGTACATAGTTTATTCAAAATATAAAAGTGGAATTGGTGACATTTTGAAAATTGGACCATATTTTTTACCTTCCATTCTAAAAAGGAGGGAGCAGATCAAATAGACACAAGGACCACCACCCTATCCCAAAGAAAAGGACATTATCACATATTGCATTTTGTGATAAAAATACAGTGATTTGTGATAGAGATTATAGCCACGTATCACTAGTTTTGTTGTTACGACAAAGAACCCACAAGATCAAGTAACATACATCATCAGGAAAAAAAAAATGCACATAACAAAAAAAGTTTGTGGGATAACAATGTTAACACAGACAAACATACGTCTCCCCAGCTTTGTCTACACATCACAAAAACCTTTAAGATAAGAGCTTTGGTATATGTATGTTCTTTTGCTGAAAGTGTATAACATAAGAAAATGAGATCAAATGATATCATCAAATGTTTGGACTATTTGTTCTTGAAGTAAACTAATCTTTATCATGGTCATATCATATGGAGAGTAATTAAAAGCACAAGCAAACAACAATTAAAGGTAAGTGTGTTATTCAAATAATGAGAGTATAAAACATATGGAGAACAAAAATTGACTACTTATATATTTAACAATTGAAGTATTCAAAAGTGTAAACAAGATTTAGCAGAAAAAACTTAAAAGAACTATATTTATATTTAGCGGAAACATACATTTATAACCTTAATATGTCATCATATAATCCTTGAGAGGAATAAGACTAGGACTAAAAGCAATCACATAAGCCAAAATAGAGTTATAAACTGTAGCTATAATTCTTTCTAAAACTAGATCATACGTACATAAAAAACAAGATTCTTTGTGCAAAAGTAATTCCCCATTGTCAAGATAACATAGAGGTGATGAGCACAATCCATACCTGTAAATCTGAGATGGATGAGTGAACTCCAAAGAAATTACTCGTGCCCATGAATCCTTAACACCATATTCATTCATCAACCATATATTTAAACTTTGATCTATAGTTTCAGTTACAAATAGGCAACCCGATAATACCCCAATTCTACTATTGTTCATAGTCTTAAAGTGCGGTGGGAGTGGAACTTCTCCATATTTTTCTTCTTCAAAATCGAAAGAAGCTATACCCATCCTTGAACTTTGGCAATCTTTTTCACTAATCCAATGAAGGCAACCTTGCAAGAAAGTGTCAAAATTATGATATCGAGGAGCCGTCCAGCCAGAGTAAGGAAAAGAAGAACTTATAGTTCTCCAAGAACACCCTTTCTCAATTGTACATATCTCAGCTACAATATCTGAATTGTAATCATCTCTCGTTATACACAAAAGTTTGAATCTATTAGCCTTTTGGCTAAAACCGAACCCATAAGTATCATAAGTTTGCAAACCCTGGCATGTTTTAGGTACTGGAACTGTAAAGAACTCACTCGTTATCGGATTCCATATCAAGACAGAGTTAATCCGTATCAAGACAGAGTTGTTAGGACGTTCATAACAAGAATATGAGAGTAACCCATTACAAGAATTGATAAACCTGAGATTGATAGTGTCACTGAATGCTGGGAGTTCAGGTAAAATATTGACCTTGGTGAGTGGATGATCAAGAGACTTATTGGAGGAACCGAAGTTACCCATGTAAGCTATATTGATTTTTTCCTTCACATTATAATCAACTTTGAACTGGAGATATGTCTCAACCTTTGCTCTGGCATGGTGCAGTTTGGCAAAATGGGGGTCTTTGATGAGATGGAGCCATGATTTGCAGACACTTTTGGTAGCCATTAGGGTTTTGATTGGCAGTCTGAACAGAATTTCCATGAGAATGTGGCTTGGAAGATCTGTGATGGCTGCCAAGGAAGAAGAAGAAGATGATGAAGAAGATGGTGTCCATTCTTGTCCTCCCTTTCTTGCTTTCTTGCTAGGATCTTCCATGGTCAATGTTGGTACAAAATAGATAGCACTCGATGGAATTAGGGTTTGACTGTAAATTGCAATTTATGTAGTGTAGTCAAAGTTTCCTATATGTAGACCAAAATTAATTAGACTCCCAATGGATCAAATATACTCGGGGCGGGTCAATTTAATTTAAACCCGTTTACTCAAGTCGGATTGTTTCGACTTCTTTTGTAATTTTGAATTTGATTTTTAACTGTTGTATTGATGTTCTGCAATATAAAACGTCAAATATTCAGGTTGATTCGTGAATTAAGGGTGTGTATCCATCAAAACTTGGATATGGCCGAATCCATTCAACTCGGGCCCATATTCAGTACAATCAAATTGAATTCAAAATTCAAGTTCCCATGTTTACCCATATAGTTATGAGGAGGTTTAAGTATATTGTTATAGGCCAAAACAAAAACATAGAGTATTTATTTCAAATGGGTAGGTCCATATTGTTCGAAATTTTACAAATTGTTATCTCAAAATCTCAAGTTTTGTATATGTAAAAACACGGATATAATACTTGGCCCGTTGCCGAAATAAAAAATAAAAGAAAAAAGAAATGCAGTAACTGACTTGGACAATAACTCATAATTCATAAAACAAATTTAATTAGAATAAAAAGTAGTTTGGATAGAAACTAATTAATAAAGAACTAAAATTGCTAGATATTAATAATAAATTAATAATCCTTAAAGATTTAATTTTTCCGCTCTGTAAAGCAAAACAGCATAAAATCATAACAAAATTTGTTGGTTCACGTGTGAAGCTGCGGTTGCTTGCTAGATCATAACTGGCTCTCTCAAGTTTCGTTTGATTCTAATTCCAATTTGTTACCTCTCTTCCTTAATCATCCGCTCTGCAGATTTTCTGGTGGGTTTTACGATTCATTCAGGTGCGGTCCCAATCCTCTGTCTATATTTTGTTTTCATTCTCCTTTTGTTTCAATTCATGCTCTGTTTTATTTTGATGGGTTTTCTTTTGAATTCCGTTTTATGCTGCTTTTTGGGTTGTTTGGCTTCTGGGAAAACTCTTATCACTCTCTGTTTCTTTTGCATGTAACTTTTTTTTTTCTTTTTTTTTTTTTTGGGATTTCACTTTTGTGCTTTGTGGGTATTAAGGTTATTGCAAAAGGAAGTGACTTGAATGGCATTAAGGTATTTTAAAATAATGGGTGGCACCTGGTTAGGTCATAGAAGCTTTAGTTGTGCCATTATTACTATACAAAGAGAGAAGAAATTAACATTTGTTCTGCTATGCTTCAAAGGGTACTGTTTTAGGTAGAATCAATGTGCTTGACTGCTGACTGAAAGAAGTGCATTTGGTTGGGACGCGGTGTCCTGAATCATGAATTACTTGTTTTGCGTGCCTCATTTATATATGATCAGTGATCCTATGTTATGTGGCTTTGAGGGTATTTGATGATTTGAAAGTTTCTACAATGAGAAACAACATTAATATTTTTTCTTTTATATTGGCATTCTGTGACGCCTTATCTGATAACATGATATCGAAAAGGAGGCATCTTTAATTTAGTCATTTACTCAATTGGTAAAGGAGGAAAGTAATTACATATGAGTTATTTTTGTCGTTTATTTTTTATCTTTACTCCCAATATATGTTTTTCTGGCCTTTTGTCGACTGTTTTTGTCACTAACATAGATAATAGAAAACCATTCTACGATTGGCCGTTTGGCTTAGTGTTAGTTTAGTCTGTTTCGTGCCTTTAAAGATATATTCTCAGTTAGCTGTGATTTTGTGTTTGCTTGACTCTTAGAATTATGTCTTTGAAACTTGACTCTTGACACTTGACACTGCTTGATCAACCGTTCTGTTCATTTCGTTTTTATTGATATTTGTTCTATTTAAGTAGTTTCTGATAATGATTACAATATGAAGTTTTATTTCATTTTTGTTTTGCAAAGAACTGCTAATTCCACATATTGCCAATTTTATACCTAATCACCATTGGGTTAAACTTTGACCTGTTAATCCTAACTTTTATCAGGATGTTTTGGAACACCCAGATTGCAAGTTGATTTTATTGAGTATAATAGTCTATCAGCATTCCTTGTAAATAACTAGACATTAATATTATGTTTGAGTATAGGTTAAAAACCAATATACATGTTAGGGTTTCAGCTACTTGTTAAAGATATCAGATACATATAAATGTAGTTGCGTACTGTTCAAGATGAGGCTATAGGTTGATGCTTGGGTTAGTCCAAATAATATTTGCAATCTAGATAGTGATTAGTGAAGCATGATTGGTATATAAGAATGATATGGCTCTGAGTTTTGCATATTTTGTGATACTATGCTGAGATATGCTGTTTAAAGCATATCAAGCAATGTGGTTGTGATCAGCATGTTCCTGATCTTATATCTAAAGCAAATCAAGAAAAGTTTATTGAGTTTCATAACACTGCATAAACAGAGCATTTTCTTCTTGACATTTTTTTTCAGTCAAACAGTTTGTTTCCATCCTTTATTTATTATCTAATTCCTGATTTTATTTCCTTGGTTTTTCGCTGAGGTATACAGAAAAATTGGAGAAAGAAGACCACATAGAGAGCATAGCATTGGGCAACTGAACAACCTTTCTTGTTAGACCTGTAAATCAATAATTATGCTGATAGTTTCTGAAAGAGCAACTATGGGGATTAAATCTTACCAAGACCAAGCTGAGGTTCTTCTAAAGCATTATCTGCTGGCTGATTCTTTTATCCCTTACACATCTGTAGTTGGTGGCATTATTGCTTGCAAAATGGTATATTCTCATTTGTTTCTAATAGTTACACTGAGATGATGAACTACACTAAATTGTTTTGTTTTTAGATTATTTTTCCTATTTTACGTATCTTTTTCATATTTTTTTTTGGATTTTGTCATTTCTTCCCTTTCAGGTCTATGATATTACTCAGTTGATCAGTGCAGTTTACTTTAAGAGCTATGCCAGCCTATCAAGATTCCAACGTGTTGAGTGGAACAACAGGTGATTGAAGAACTTGAATTTCTTCAATTCAGTGCAAATCTCCCTTTTCTTCCATTGACATAAAGTGTTTCTTACCTCTTTTAACCATTCATGCAGAGCCATATCAACTGTTCATGCCATTTTCATCACAATTATGTCATTATACTTGGTGTTCTGGTCAGATCTCTACTCCGATAAACATTTTGCTGGTCTTATTACATTTAGAAGATCTTCACTGTCTACATTTGCATTGGGGGTAAGGGTGTTTCTTCTTCCTTTGTTGGTTTTATTTTTCCTTCTTTTGTGTCTTTGTTCAGTGACTTGTGAGATAATTCGAAGTACTTATTCTTTGTCCTCCAAGAAGAGCAGGAGATGTTATCTTATTTAGGCTTGGACATGGTGTTTTTAGCAAGATATAGAAGATACTTTGGTAAAGTTTTGTGTTTATGGCTGTCCATAGATATAATTTAGATTCATATCTACACATACTAAATGTATCATTAAACAACCTAATGAAAAGTTCTTTGGTCCCCACAAAATGCTTAGGTGTATTTTCATTGTCCAGGTGCTAAAGTTTACCTATTTTGTTCAAAACACTATTTTTCTTGCTAACTCTTAGTTATATTTTGTTCAACCATTTCTCTAGCCTTTCCGTTCATCGCCAAATATTTGGCGTTGTTTAAAAGTATACGCTGCATCTTATAATCTTTTGACCTGTGCTCTGTATCTGTCTTCTATAACCTGTGTTTATGTTTACACGCAATTTCATGTTAGTAATTTAATGTGATTTTTACAGGTTTCTGTTGGTTACTTCATTGCTGACTTTAGTATGATCATTTGGTTTTATCCTGCTCTGGGTGGAATGGAATATGTAAGTGCTTTAAATTGTATTGCGTTTAATAATCATTCGTAACTTTTTTTGTATCAAATTGGTTTTAATTATATTAAAGTAATTATTTCAGGTCCTTCATCATGCTATTTCTCTAGCGGCAGTGGCATATGCCATGCTGACAGGGGAAGGACAGCTTTATACTTACATGGTTCTCATCTCGGAGACAACAACACCTGGTGTGAATTTGAGATGGTATGGGGTACCTTCTGTAAACGACATAAATTAATTATGAATGTTTGATTTCGTTTTCCATCTTGACATGTTGAGGCTTGTGAAGGTACCTTGACACAGCTGGAATGAAGAGGTCTAGAACTTATCTCATAAACGGTGTTGTTATATTCATCGCATGGCTGGTGAGTTAAACCAAGTTATAGACTTATAGATCCTATTCAATTTTTTTATCAGGAAAGTTTCTCCCGAGCCTTCTGTAACTTATCTGTCTACTTTCAGTAATATTAACAACTAGATACCTAACGGTCCTGTCAAGTTATGAATGTGACGTAATAACTGGTAGGAAGAAAAATGTGTAAGGTCAATCCATGAGTCAAAGTTTTCAACTTCCCTAAAATTCTACTGAATACAAGCAGAAGATCCTAAAGAGTTTTGCTAATGGATTCATGTAGCGGACCCGACATTGTTTCGGGAAATGGCTTTGTTGTTGTTGCACTCATATTTCTACTGGTTCCAATGTATTGGAGAATTAAGGATCTTGTTGCTTTTATTTAGTAGCATACTAGCATGGGTCAGGGTGGCTTGAGAAATGTATCCTTGTTGATTTCATATTTATGATCTTGTCAATACACACCATCTTGTGCTGTGTGTATATGGTACATTTTACATTGCTTAACATGATCTCTCTTATTGATAGATATTTTTTCTGATTTGAAATGTTGTCCAGGTTGCTCGGATACTCCTGTTCATCTTCTTATTTTACCATGTCTACTTGCACTACGATCAGGTAACACCGGCATCTTCAAACACCTTTCATTAAATATATATACTTGGATCAAGCTTGGTCTGCATCATGTTTAAAAAAAACCATGCTCATTGTCTTTGCACGAAACAGGTTAAGCTGATGGACACCTTTGGACAATTTTTGGTGTTAGTGGTGCCATTTGTGCTATTTGTCATGAACTTGATGTGGTTCTGGAAGATTATCAGAGGACTAAAGAAGACATTAACTAAGACGCAATGATGTATATGAATCAATTAACATATATAGAGAAGATAACCAGTTTGGGCATATTGCTCTGTTCATTCTCTCTCTCTCACTCACTCTATCATGTGTAAATGATCATCACGATTCCACGAAGCAATCATGGTTTCGACAATGTAAGTCAGATTTGTATAGATGAATCTCTTCAGGAACCCTTTTCTATACTAGAATGCAAGTTTATAGCCAATCCATGCATGTTTACATGAACATTGTTACTGAAACTATGATCATCTGCTGATAAAGTTGGCTTCATAGTACTAGTAGTAGCAAATGTTATGCTGCTGCTACTGCTACTGCTACTTTGGTACCTAACTAGAGGCCACAACGGTATCTTCCTCATTTTGCATCTTTAAAAATAGAGAAGGCTCAGAACTTCCATTAAGGTGTTCTCTCTTCAACAGATCATACATTTTGATTTGCATGCATCTTGGATTTGTCATGTTCTTATTTACAGTGCTACATATTTCATGCACAAGACTTTGCTCACATTATGCTTCCAAAATCATCACAAATATAAACTCATGATCTGAATGTCCACAAAACTTGCCATGATCTGAATGTCCAACACATATTCTGATCAACTAAATGCATCCATTTCCACACCATTTCAGCTAATGTAACAACTCATGAAGCTTGTCAGACAGAAACTTCTCATCTCAGAAACAAGATCTTCACATTGATCATAACTTTCCAACAAATTCTCTTTTCATTTTCTGATGACCAACTTCACAACCTACAGTTTCAACTAAAAGACCCTATATGGCACCATATTTTACTAATCATGTAACTGTATAAGCAGAGACTTTACAAACTCGAGGCTTGTTCTGTAGTAGCAAATCAATATACGTGCAAAAAATAAAGAAATCACATTCAAGATCTTACTAACTTGGCAATTTGATTCGGACCCATGAGTGATCTACCATAGGCGACAGGGAGAGACATTAGTTTCTTTACTTTTCCGACATAAGCCCTCTTTGTGAAATTGTCGTAGTCATTTACCTCAATAGCGTCTAAAATCTGTCGGTATAGAATCAATGATGCCCATACCGGCCATCTACTGGCTGAGTTTAGTTCTGCAACTCCTTTCTCAGCTTCATCGAAGAACATTCTTGCTCGTTTTATCTGTCCCTTCATGAAACTCCTCCACTTGTCAGTCACTTGCCCACAAAATATATCCTCATCAGAGAGGCCGGCGCTTGCTAGTTCATCTTGTGGAAGATATATTCTTCCCCTCCTAGCACTGGACAAATAAAAAAATCCGAGTCAGCTAGCTTACTCAAAACATAGATAATCATTTACTGATGTCAAGAAACTCAATGAAAGTTCATGTTATATATCAGCATTACAAGAAGCTTACTCTTCTCCAACGTCTCTAAGGATGTTAGTGAGCTGATTAGCAATACCGAGGGCTAATGCAGCATTGTAAACACTCTCCGTTGAGGCCTTCGATTCTGGGGCTATCCCCATTACTGGTACACTCATCAGACCTACAGTTCCCGCAACATAGTAACAGTAAAGGTAGAGCTCATCAAAGTTCATGTATCTTGATTTTCTCAGGTCTAGCCTCATTCCCTCTATCATGTCCTTAAACGGCTGTCCAAGGAATAAAAATGGTTTAGTAACAAAACAGCGACATTATAGGCTTTAAGTATGTCTTGTACTACCTGAATATCAACCGGGTATCTCTTGACAGTATCGGATAGAGCAGCATCATACATATCATATGGCCGACCCTCAAAAAGATCGATGAGCCTATTTTCCCATCTTTCAAGGGCCTTGGGTGTGATGTGTGTAGCATTAGGCCCATCAACAAGTTCATCGGTTCTCCTACACCATACTACAAAACAAACAATTATGGATGAGACTTTTTGTTCACAATTTCAAATGTAACAACATCAGATGGATATTGTGTCAATCAAGAAGCAAACTGAGGCCTAAAATTCGATGTATTGCACATAAATCACAGATAAATCCACTCCATTTTGTCTAGTAAAGTATGGTATTTTGAATATTTGAGACATGTACACCATTAGCAAATCATGAGAAACACAATGGAATTGGTAAAAACCACAGAACAACACACCAAATTATGCTAAACAAGAATAATGACAGAAAATGAATTTCAAAGTTGAATGAAGAGAGCTGCACATACCATAAATTGCCCAAACAGCTCTTCGCCTCTCCGGCGTCATGAGTAATGTGCCTGAAAATGGGAGTTACAAGGTCAATCAAACAGAACTAAGAACCTCGTATCCACCAAAAAATTGTCATCTCAGTATTTTCCATAAAAACACAAGTTGGGATCAAAATTTGATGCTCTGAGAGACAAACTCAATGAAACTACAACAACCCATTTGAAATAATAAACCAGGATGCTAAATTGACAAAGCCAAAAAAAAAATAAAAAAAAATTACCCAAGTGAGATGTTTTGGCATACTCAGCACAGACCTCACCACACCTATTATAGGACTCATTGAGCAGATCCCAATTGGTGAGACAATCAGTCTCAACTGGTCTCTTCAAACCCAAATCTCTCTCCCTCCTCTGCTCTCTCACCAAAGCAGCTTGCTTGAGCACCACCTCATAGACCCTCTCCTCTGAAGACCTTGATGGTTCCACAACAGCTGCTCCTGAAAAGGCTGAGACTTTACTTGAAAAATTGAGTCTTGAACACACCCTGGTGCTCCTCTCTTGCCTCCCAATGTTTCTGGGCATTAAAGTGAGCAGAGAGCTTGCAGTCTCTTTGGGACCAACCACCCAAAGAACATCAACACTAGACATATTTGGAGAACAACAGAAACCAAAGTTTTAATCAGAAATATGGCTCTGTTGCTCAAAAAGGTTTTGGATTTGCTGAGCTGAGGCTGAGAGAGGTATGATGAGAAATGAACTTTTGTTCAAGTATTTATTGGAAGTGTTTTGTCCAAATATTCAAGATTCCTTCCTTTTCGTTCCCAGAATATGCTGTTGCTCTCATCCTTAACTCATGCATGGATAAATGAGTGGTCGGTCTTCTATCCGAGCCGCTAGACCATACCCTTATTCAACCAATGACATAGTTTCTTTCACCTTCTCATTTTTTTTAAAGGAAAAATCCAGAAAGTTTTTTTTTCCCCACTATTTAAACCGTGTTAAGTTAATTCTTGAATTTTTTATATTTGTTAAATTTTCTTGAAAATAATTTTGTGTTAATTTAATTCAAATTTCAAAGTCTTTCACGAATCACAATATAACTTAAACCTAGTATAAATTAGTTTCAGGATTTTTTGACGATTAACTAATTTCATTAAAATTAAAATATAATATAAATTTTAATAACAAATTAATGAGTAACAAAAATTAATATTTGATAATAATTTTAAAATTAAGATTTTTTTTTTGTTTTAAAAAAAATTAAGATTTTTTTATTTTATTTTTTTAGTAGTGATCAATAAGTATACGTCATGTTAGGGATGTTCATGAACGGATTACCCACCCATTGGCCCAAATTGGGGCCTAATTCGCACTTGACGGGTTAAAGTTTGACAAGTTGTGAGTCATTCATAATAGATATATTTTATGCGGTTATTTGAGTTATGGGCTGCAGGTGATTTTGCGGATTACCCATAAACCACCTAAATTGACACTTATGTCATCGAGTATAATGGAGAAATTGAGATAGTGTCTTCAAGCAGAACCTAAAAAAACTAACATTTGATAGTAAAACTCTTTTAATAAAGTTGACACTTTCTTTTTTAAATAAAAAGAGTAATATTTATAATTTTAACATTCTATGACGATTATGATAACATCATTTCAAATAGCACTACGTATCATTCATGGATACCATGTGTTGTTGGCTAGTATTATCTTCAAGCAAAGGCCACAACACAGCCAGTCAGCCACACCAAGGAAAGGACCAAGTGGGTCATGTGGGTGACAACAGCCTCCTTTCATTTTATGGAAGAAAATGAACTTTTGAGGACAAAAAAAATTCGATTTTATGCTCTTTTCATGCGGGTCCTAAAGCAATATTGTCATTTTACCACAAAAGAGTGATGTGATCTTCAAGAACTTGTCTTCAATGCCCCAAACGAAGATGGACTTGGATGCTCTGAGATCCGAATACGACCCTATTGTTTCAAGTGTGCGTGGTCCTCGATAGAGAAGTGAGTCTCGAACCATCGATGATTTGAAAATTAGTATAATTAGTTCAATCGATATAACTAGAGTTTGGTTTTTGATAAGTCACTTCTGTGGTATAGATGGAAACTGGTTTATTTTTATTCAATGTTTTGAATGTCATGTTAACAAATTATATAACGGATGGGTATTCAGCATAGGTACATCATACATGTACATCTCGGCTACCTGAGCATCACATTCCAATTTGTAGTATGAGTTTAAAAAGAAAAACAATTTGCCAAATTTTAAAGCGCGAGAGTTTTGATTTTCAAGTGTACAATATTTGGGTTCGCTCCACTTGAAAATTGATAGTCTAAAATTGTATGCAACCTAAATTTACAAACATGCGAATCGATTTTATGTGCCTGCAAGTCCGAGTTTGAATTATTAGTTCTAAGTGAGCCGAATTTTAGATATTTTTTTTGACCTTGGACATAATATCTTTATTAATTAAAAATAGGAATTTGCATTGAACATAAAGGAAATACCATAAACGAAAACTAACCAATCAGCAAAATCGTAATCTATCCTAAACATGGAAACATCCATGACCTCCAACAAAGGATTTTTTTGTCGAGTGAAAACTCAATGTGGCAGGTAGTTACCCAGATCTGCAAGCCTAGGCAAGTCTTCCCACTTGCCTGT
>JAYMSZ010002298.1:0-12280 GCA_036897665.1 Pelargonium citronellum
AAAAGGTGGTTAGTTCAGGGGTGCTATCTGTAATTTCCCCTTTGTATTAATCCCACTTGTATACGAAGTTTATATAAAATCATGGCATTTAATGTTATTTTATATAAATAATTCTCCTTACAACTACATAATTGATTATGCTTAAGCCATAGCTACCAGCAAAAAAGTGAAGTGATCATGTGATGATCAAATAATCCAGAACCAGCCAAGAACTGAACCTCCAACCAATCCAATTCCTAAGAACACAGTCATGACCACTGCAGATAGCTCAGCTTCCCAAACTGGTACTGTCTTGGGTGCAAGAATCATGATCACACTTGTAAGGTACCCATTTGTCAATCCCAGCATAAATGTCAACACCACCATTGGCACTTCACTTCTCAGCCACTTTGGTCCATGAAAACATGCCACAAAAAGAGCATAGAACAAAAGCCTCCCAACACAAGCCCATGTAGCTCTCTTGATGCTCCTCATTACATATATTGCAGTCAGAGACTTGCCAACCAAATCTGCAACATTATAGACTGTGATCAACACAACTGGGTACCAATCTCTAAGGAGCTGAGATTTCAGATCTTCTGCAATGAACCCTGGGAATATAGAGAGTGTCACAATATAAATCATGACAATCCCGAAAGCCGGCCACCTGATAGTCCTTGCCACATCCCAAAACTTAGGCCTCAGGCACAAGTCATGTTCGTGTCGAACCAGTTTGTAATGATGCTGCATAATGGCTAGTTTGTGCAGCAGGTTGCAACCAGCAATACAGCCTAGAAGCACCACTGTGCTCACTATGAAGTAGAAGTGTGAGCTTGTCCTGAGACCCTGTGGGGTTTGTGGAAGTGAGGCCTTTGTCACAATCCTCAGTATGGAAATTAAAACACCTGCCAAAAAATTGGAGATAGGTAAAATCTAGGATTTGCTTCTTTTAGATGATCACTTTAGGATTTGACCTTGTCATATGTCTCTCCTAAACTAGGATGTTTCAAGAATTGAATTTTTTTATGAACCTCTTTTATTTACCTGAAGAAGCAGTGCCAGCAAAAACTGCTTGCATATACTGTTTAGGAAGCTTCCCAGCTGATCCAATCAAGCTCCCAGCAATCAAGCCATCGGCCAAACCACAAACCACAACTGATAAAACTGTGACTCCATAGGCAGCTCCTGATGATCCTTCTCTAGTGCCTTTGTTGCAGCTAGTCCAGTCCATGATTGGAGACACCAACAAGGAGAGAACAAACATGGAAAATCCCAGGTTCATTCTCAGTCTGAAGCTCATTTTTTCTTTCCAACCTCCACAACCCATCATCACAATGAGTACCAGAACTGAGGAGGTCATGTAAGCCACAGAAAAGACCTTCTCGACGTGCCTGCCCGGGTAAAGATAGCCAAAGTAATCGACTGCTGTGATGAGAGCATTCCATGGAAGCAAATTGCCTGCACCAAGAAAGTAGTGGATTATGTAAGCAATCTTGTAGGTGTCTCGTGGCTCAGCTTCTGAAGCAGGAGGATTCTTGGCAGCTTCCATCCTCTGCATTTTGTTATCAAAGTTAAAACATTGTTATATAATGGAAACATATATATATAAATCAAGAAGAGCTCAAGTGGGATCTTGCTAATTGGCTAATTACAGCTCTCTATGCATTTTTTTTTCTTTTACTTTGGGTTATGGATTTGATTGATGTGTTTGGTGTATGGAATCAATATGGGGGCTCATTTTGGTGCAGAAAAAAAAGTGCTGTGGGGACTATAATGGACGGGCTGTATAAGAAATGCCCTTTGGAAATGTACTGATATACACATGTGCAACCACAGCTCAGTCCAAAACACCAGAATATTAGTTACTCGAATTGCTTAACATCTACGAAGCGAAATTGGGTGTTCAATTTGAGTCCATCAAAATCTGGATCTTCCTTTCTCTTCCGACCAACTCAAGAAAATATCAAACTTGGCAGACTTCAAGAGGGTGTGAACTTAGTTTCTGTACTGACTAAACGATTCTTGACAAGCACCTGAGTTGCGCGACGTGTCAAGATTTAATTGGCTAGTGGAGAATCTCGATATGAGATATATATCTGATAGGTGATGAGTGAGCCAAACTCAAACTAGATCACTAGCTAGAGAGGTAGTTGATTCTGTGTCCTTGCCTCCATTATTGGCTTCTTTAAGCTGGTATCTCAGTTTGAGCCATCAAAAACAACAATCCACCATTGTTTCTTTGGTGCAGAAGCAGAATTGCAGTGAGTTTTTGATGTATAGTAACTCAAGATTTGGGACAAAACAAGAAAAGTGGTATGAGAAGCAAGATTATGAAAAGCAGGAGCTATGGCATGTGGAGCTACAAGAGCTCTACACACTAGACATTATATAAAAAGGCAGGCTTGTCCAAGTCTTAATGAGTAGTTTCTGGTTTAAGTCAAATCAAATGTCATAATCTTGGGGTTTAGAGCAAACAAGAGCCATAAGTGTCACTTCTGTCCTAAAAGTTATGCAGCACTTGCAGCAATGCAAGGAGAAGCCATGCATTATTAGTAGTGTTTTTCATGTATAGTACAGAGCTCAACAGTTTTTCAAAGCAAAACTCTGCTTCCCACTTTGCACAAAATCTGATTCTTTGAAAATTATGTGATTCTTTGGCCACTCATATCAGCATTTTGCTCTAAAGAAAATGATTATCATTTCACAATCTTGCTTGAAGCTGATGATTCAACATGTACCTAACCTCTAAAACATGTTTATATATGGCAAAAAATACAATTCATTTTCTTGACACCTCTGTTTGTCAAAAGTGGATTAAAAAATAATGAGCTGGAGTTTTAACGGTCACATAATAAATAAACACGTTTTAAGTGGGATTATCAACCGTATTAACCGCTCTTCCCTACGGTGTATTGTACGGCCATGGCTTTTCGAGGTCAAATCGAATAGAATCGAATCTGCACAGCACCCATTGGTGAGCTCATCCTCCTCCTTGCCCTGACCCTACTTACCATTTTTACAGAACATTCATTTTTGGTTTTTTTTTCAAGTACCCATTTGCAGGGAAGGAGAAAAATGAAGCCTTGCATAATCTAAATCAATGCTGATTTTCTGCTTCATTTTTTTGGTGAGATCCAACATTAAGGACTGCTTCAATTCTCAAATTGTTCGTGTCGTGGCTCTTTTGGGATGAGAATACAATGTGGGTTTGTGATCTTTATGCTGCTTATTTTGGTTTCATGTAAATCCTTTGCCACATTGTGCTGAGAAATATGTTTTGTGATCTTTATGCTCTTGCTTGTCACAATGTGTTGTTCCTTAATTATCTAACCAAATGCTCTTGTTTTGTGATCTTTATGCTCTTGCTTGTCATAAGGTTTAATGTGATCTGGAGTAATGAATGATTTTTTTTTCCTTTTTTTTTTTTTGGATTTGAAGGATTGCAAGCCACCTGCTTGTTGAATCACTATGATAAAACTAGGAAAAGGAAAAGAAAAAAAATGTGAGACTAGAGTGTTCAAATTTAAAGTTCTGTAATTTGGGATATTGAAGAATGCAATGTGCCCACTGCATCAGCTTTTATGTTTTTGAAACCAAAATTGCTAAGATTTAAATTGTGGTTCTGAACATTTTAAAGTGATTTCAGAATCTCTTGCTTCTGTTTGCAATGTGTCATGTTCTTCTATGGTTTAATAAGTTGATTCTTGTTTTCAAGGTAAGATCATATAAGTCGTTAACGATACAAGTAATATGACACGAGTATTTTCTTTTTTCCTTCAGAGTAATGGAAACTGGTGATCAAATAGTTGTTGATAATAATACAGAAAGTGGTGGGCTTAATGAGATTTCTGAATCAGTTGCCAAGATGATGCTTGACACTCCTCGCGGACCAATTGAGAAAGATGCAGAGAAAACAAATATCAGCAATAAGGTTCGACGATCTAATTTGTAAAATGGGTTAGTTCTTAGGTGCTTGATTTGATACTGATCATCTTAGTAGTGATTTTGTTTTTAAGGAATCAAATGTAGAAGTGACAAATAAGGAAAATTACTCTCAGAAAGGTCAAGGAAAGGCAACAAGCCCCAAGAATGTTTCAGTAACAAAAAATAAAGATGGGAACAATGGTTCCATCTCCTCATTGCAGAGACCATCTCTTGATGATCACACTCCTCAAACCATCAAAAGTGTTGGATCACTCAGCCCAACAAAGTTGGCATCTCCAGTGAAGTCTGAAGAAAACTTCAGCTCTGGTTCTTTGTATGCTTTTTAAACTTCATGTATTTGTCTTGTCTTTCCCTAAGCCCATGTATTGAAAGTATCTTATGATGACTGAAGGATTTGGTTTTCCTTGATTGCTTCTTAGAAGCCCGACAGGAACGGGTACTAAACCTCGAAGAATAGGCACCCTTCCCTCCTATGGCTTCACTTTCAAATGTGAAGAGAGAGCCCAAAAAAGGAAAGAGGTTAGTTATAAACTAACATTCTTATTTCAACATGGATCGTCAAAGTTGAATTTATCTATATGTTTTTGTTTGTTATTGTTGTTGTTGGAAGTTCAATTCAAAGATTGAGGAAAAGATTCATGCAAAGGAAGCTGAGAAAAATCTTTTAGAAGAAAAATCAAAGGTTGTGCCACTCTTATAACTTTACTCTTCCAATGCTTTCTTTGATGCCTGTCATTAGCACTAAAATGAATGCTAATATGTTTCTAGGAGAATCAAGAAGCAGAGATCAAGATGCTCAGAAAGAGCATGATATTTAAAGCAACTCCTCTGCCAAGCTTTTACCATGAACCTGCTCCTCCCAAGGTGGAGCTCAAGAAGGTAATTAATATTTGTGTTTCATAGATTCATATAATACCATGAAGCTCTAGTTTTTTGTTAATTGACATTGTTTTTACTGATAAACAATAGCAGACACCACCAACAAGAGCAAGATCTCCCAAGTTTGGGCGGTCGAAGAGGTCAGCAACCTCAGAATCTGAAGAAAATAGTGATGGTGTTTCACATTCAGGCCGCGCAAGCCTAGATGGGAGAGGCAGGCGAAACCACGTAACGAGAGGAATATGTAATCAGCATTGTGATCAGAGGAGTACTACAACAGAACATGAGCAAATAGGGAATAGGAAGAGATGGATGATATGAACAAAACCAGAGTCATGTTGATCATGCATTGAAGATCAAGAATAACACAGAAACAGCTAGCCTTGTGCATTGGCCTGAGCAAGCCATTTATATTGTATCAAAAGCACACAGAGAAAGCTTCAAAATCAATGCATAGAAGAGGAAATTTGTGCGTTGTTGTATATTAATACTACTACTACTACTATATTGAATAGCAAATATGCATTGCTTTAAAAAGATACTTTAAAGCTGCTTTTATGAACGAACAATGAGAGTCTCATTCCTATTGCCATTCTCGTTTTCCACTTCTGAACAAAACTCTAATCCAAACGCGGTCATAATTTACCACATCAAACTTCTGAACATGGTTATGTTTGTGGATTCTTTTGATTTGGGAATCTGGTTTTGTACATCAAGAATTGAAATTATTGGTTTGTGAATGAAAAGAAGTCGAGGGCATAGAAACACGTAACTGAGTTAAAGATCACACGTTAGCATTGGAATTGGATACTTGGGAGTGTTTGTGAGTTCAAAGAGAAGAGAGGAGAACAAGATGCCTAATAATGGCATAGCCATGACATGAGAGAATCACATGTATGTTTGGTTCCAACATTCAATAATTCATTCTTAATATAATAGTCATAAGAGCATCTCCAATGCTTAGCTTTTAAAAAAGAGAGGGCCCACAATGGCTGGGGGTGGACCCCAATCACATGATGATCCAATTGCACAAAAATGAGCCGTAACCACAAACTACAAACCAAAGAGAGCAAAGCCAAAAACGAGTGAGTGAGTGGAAGTGACTTGAGAAATTGAATTGAATGCAAAAACAGACATGAAATTGACGTTTCAGATTCTCATGTCAGCTAAATTTTGCTTTCAAATCACCACCTCTGCCTCTATGCCTCTGTCTCTACGCTCACTACTTGTTTTTTTTATTTATATTGGACACCTTGTGATCGATCTACTACACCCCCCTCCTCAGCATATCCCAAAGGACAATTCAATTCAATAATACAAGAAGATACAATTAAGCTAATAGTCAAGACTGCAATGAAACACAAGTTTGAAACAATGAAACTCATGAAAAAAGTGAAAACAATATTGCTCTACCATAGTGCTTCTTTTTTGGAGATCACAGATCCTATGGATAATATATGCCAGCTTGTTCAGCAACCAAAGACTCATATATTGGTGGTCCTCAAAACTCTTTATCATATATCTCTATTCTATGCTTCGACACACAAACTCTTTTCTTAGATATTTACTTTTCAACCAAAAAAGAAACAAAGAGAGAGAGAGACCCACTTTTTTTCTGTCCAATAATTCATTTATTTTAGGGTTGCAGTTCATGATATATATGTAGTGTTGATTTGTGAGAGAATAAAAACAAAATAGAATTGGTGTTTAAAAAGACAGTTAAATAATCCACATATTTAATCTGCAGTTGGGTTCTAGAGAACCAAATTAGAAAGGATCCGATGTGGGAAGAAGGAGCAAGAGCATGTTACTTATTTATTAATATTGATGAATGAGAAGCTAGCAACATCATATTAGCTTTTAGTGATAGTTAGCTACTCTCATACATTTAGCTGGTGGTGGTTGAACATAATATGAAAATTCTATAAACACATGCATGCATGTTGTTGTAATTAGTGACTACTTTTGCATACAGTGGTTGTTTAATTTTGCTTTATTTGTTTACTTCCTATTAGGTTCAAACAAGATTTTGGAATTTTCCGCGTCCCGTCCAACACATGCATGCATGTTTTTCTAATCTGAAATTGTACACACACATATATATATATATGCATGTCATGTATTTCTTTAGTATTAGGACAAACTGTAATTTAAACATGGCTGATTATTAATCAATGAACATTAATTATACGCGTAAACTTGTTTTTTATGCGCTAGCACGTGAAAGTAGTGTTTACCAAACTGATGTATTTATAGTTTTATATGTCTAAGTACATGATTATATTTTAGTTTAGACAAACATGAACATTCAAACATTTAAGGATTTTCATAATCAATTTGCACTTTATTTCATTGTTAGTATGTTTTTGTGAAATTGATTTTATACACATCGACTTTGCATTAATCTTAGAGAAATTTTTGCCTATATTGGAAACTGAAACTGATTATTGGTTTATACTACAAGAAATGCCATGCAACAAATATTGTTAATATAATTATAATCTTTTCAATGACAAAAAAATGAATATCAACATTACATCTATATAAATACCTACAAAAACTTATTTCTAGCATATTCTGTTGTTTTAAATGATATATGCCAAAGGCTGAATATGACTTATATCAAGGTTTGAATAAATTCTTATTGCTTATCAGAAAAATATCAGACCAAAGTGCAAAGCAGATTGTTATTATTTTGATTTGATTGCACAATCTGGATGATGAAGAACAAAAAAATTGGAATTTATTGCACAATTCATTTAGAGAAACTGAAGGATTGATGAAATTCAGTGCATAGAATACTAATTTAATATTCTGAAAAGAACTGTTTTTGGCAATTACAACATAGTGGGATATAGTTCCCAAACACATGAAACCCTAAACAATGCTCACTTCAACTTCAACCTGCTGGTATACATAAACATAACTTGTTGAGAAATCAAGATGATCCTCATTTGTGATGGAGCCATTTCAAGATGCTTCTCATGCACATCCCTACAACAATTAACAAGAGTTAATGACATGTTTGAGTTTTAATTAAGTTGGAGTTCAAGTAATTATATATCACTTAAAAGTACTTACATTTTCATGCATCCAACTTAGATTGATTGTTGGTCTCCAACATAAGCCCAAAATGAATATGAGGGAAGTGTGCCCACTGCCAAGGATTAGTGCACAAATTAAAAATGACTTTTTGATTCAATTTTTTATATTAGGCGAGCATATATATACTAACACCAGACCTCGAGTGATCAAGTGAAATCAAACACTTGTCTACTGAGTGTTCGTAAAAATGACTTTTTGGCGACAAATTAAAGAATGGAAGGATGCACCAATTTTACACCGAAACTAAAAAAGATATATATAATTTTGAATGGAATACTGAAAAGTAGAGCATGCCTAGACTATATATATGACTAGACTTACATTTTTGGCTGCAGTACTGAAAGCTTCCCTGTGGCTGATATCTGGGTTGTTGGCCTTGATCCTCTGAATCTCCTCTCTGCAATATTGCATGTATATGTGTATCAAGATTCAGGCTTGTTGTTTTTCATAAAAACGACTTGTCATCATTTATTTAACCATTTATAATAGCTATACTATGCTTTTTATAATAACATGAAAGCTAAAAGATCAGACTCTGATCACTAGTAATTACTTTATGAACTGGTTGTATGCAGAAGGTACTCGCTGCCTCTTCTCGGGAGCTGAAAAAGATAAAACATTTATCAATTAATTAACCATCTTTAATTATAAGTAATTAAATTATAAAGCAAACTATAGATTTTCACTTACGTCGGTTCACAACCCTTTGCTCATGAGAGACTGTGTTGTTTGGTGCTCGCATTGTCATCTTGCTATTGCATCTGGAAGAGGAGCTCATGTCAATCCTATACTCCTGAGAGTTGTTGTAGTGTGGTGCCTGCAACATTTAGCTCGACGATCAGCACAAGATCAACACTTTTAAGATATATCATGCTCAGACTAATTCTTATTCGAGCAGAGTATTCTTCAAGAGCGGCAAAGTTCTCTCTACCAAGTTTTAACACATATGTATTCTCTAAAATCCGAAGTGAAAACCTCAAATTAAGTTAGAACAATCTCTTATTAATTGATCTATACAGTAATGTTACATAGAGCTTCTTATGTGAAATGTTAATTATGCTTAACTTAAAGCATTTATTAGATTTTACTTTATTTTCAGTAGCATAAGTGTGAAATGAAAAAGAGAGAGGTCAATGTAGATAATAAATAGAGTTGACAAACAACATTATTGTTGTCATTGTTAGAGCACAGTGAAAGATGGAGAGAGAAAAAACACAGATCAGCATTGAAGTGATGGATTCTCCAGGTTTCAGTTAGAATCGAAATGGGAGCATATAAGACCCAGATGAGATGAACAGTCTTGTTACTTAAAAAAGTAACAACATAAGCACAGATACAAATGGAGCTTTTAGGATCTAAGTATTTAATTCATATAGAATAATAATAATATAACACCATTATTTTATGTTTAGTCTTTCCATAGACAATAAAGATGTCAGATTCAGATGAGTCTTTACCAAATACAAGAAACAAAACCCAAAAAAAAAATTAAAAATCACAAATATTAGTGAAAAGAAATCATTAAAACCTAAAATATACTATCAAATCATGGTAGCAGAAACAAACAGCTAAGGTTCAATCAAAAGAAAAAGGGAAATAATTTTTTTGGTAGCTTCTTGTCTAAAGAAGTAAAGAAAATACTATTATATTATTACGGATGGGTCGTTCTTCGATTGGCAACGAAGTTTGAGATCGTGGAAGAAAATTTTGAGTTCGATTTTTACTAAATATATCTATAAAAAGGAATGAAAAATCTTAATTGTTACTAAGCTCCGAGCTACATTAAATCAGTGGTTTACACCCAAGAAAATGGTTTGAAATGCCAAAATGGGTGAGGACAGGAAGCTGAGCCAGAAACAACAACGGCCGCAAATCAGATCTCTAAAAAGCAAAAACAATACATGGCAACGGCGGCTACAACCCTAGCTAGCTAGCTAGGGTTTCGATCTGTGTTAAAAACACAGATCCACAAGACGCACAGAACCCAAAAAAACTAGCAAGCTAGGGTTATAGTTGTAGCTATAGCTGCTCATATATACAAATATACTGCTATATATGTAGGTAGGCTGGTTCTGGTTCTTCTTCGTCTCCTCAAAAGAAGCAAATCCCAGAAAGAAACCCTAGTTTTCAGGTAGCTACGGAAATTGAAATATACAGAAGAGAACAGAACACGCCCTAAAAACAAGCTGACTTAGCTACAATAGATTCAATACCTGATGATGAGAAGCATCTTGCTGCCACGACAGTGACTGAAATGCAGCTGCCATGTTCACGGACCACAGATTCGTGCAGTGCCCGCATCGGACGGTCACGATGTCAAACAAGCTGCTGCATGGAACACTCACCTATACACACACACACACACCATATGTATATGTAAATAAAAGAAGCATGCAAGATAGCCACACATTTGTATGAACCCTAACTCTAGCACTCTAGCTAGGATCTTTGAGGTTCACAGTGTGTTTCTAGGTCAAGTGATCTGGAGAGGATCGGTTAACTTTTGTTTTACTGCAAATCATAAAAGAAAGATAATAATAAATAAATAAATAAAAAGAGTCTCTAGCGATGGAGACTTGACTGTGAGAAAAATCAAGAGGAAAAAACCCAGAAAAAGAGGGAACCTGAGTGTTGTGAAAACATGACTAGCTAGCTAATTAAGAGAAGTAGAAGATTAGTTCCTTTAGGTTACAAGTTGAGGATAAAAAAAAATGTTCTTTGCTTGCAAGAAGATACAAACAAAAAATAATATCAAGAAGTGGAAAAAAAAGAAAGAGCAGATCCCAGAAGCAAATTGTTGAGAATATGAGATAAGATAGATAGGTACCGCCAAGACGATGTTGCAGAAGTTGCAAGGGATGTAGCAGAGCTGCTCCGGCGTCGCCACCATGTGATCAACACTGCTTGACATGATGATATGATATGATATGATATGATATGATGATGTTCTTAGTAATTAACTGATATTTTTTAATCAATTTTAGCACACAAGATGAAGAACTCAAAGGAAGAAGGTGATGAAGAAGGAGCTAGCTAGAGAGAGAGAGGGGGTCAATTTGCAAACAACAATAGGAGAAGATAAGCCCTTTTTATAGTGATGTTTGTGAGTATTTTACTACAACATATATATTCTTGTCTCTCAACTCCTCCTCCTCCTCCTCCAGCTGCCTTTGGCTGCTTTACTTTGTAAAGAGCTACTACCAAGCTAGCTAGCTGTGTATCACAACAGTAAAAAAAAATATACTTTAAAACAGTCATTACCGGCTTTTTTATATACACTATAATAAAAAATAAAAATAAAAAGGAGAAATATAAAGTTTAGTTTAGTTTAGTTTAGTTGGGTTCACGGCAGGCAGCTAAGCTAGTCTGCTACTGCTAATGCTATGGAACCTGAAAAGAGTCAAAAAAGAAAGAATTGGAGCTATGCATGTAGCTGGTGGTGGCTGCTTTTATGGAAAACTGGGTTTAGATTTTATTTTTTTAGGTTTAGGTTTAAGTTTAGAATGGAGCCAAATGCAAGAGGTCAAGATAGGTATTTGGCAGGTTAATAAGGGTTTGAGATCTTTTAACCTTTAGAGATGTATATGAAGGACAGAGAAGGGAACAAGAACAGGAACAGGAACAGGTGGTGATAATTATTAGGGTTTGAGAGCAGAAATTGAAGGAGGGAGAGAGAGAGAGAGAGAGAAGAGGGTGTTTTGGCAGCATTAGATTACATTTACAAATTACAAAACATTTTAGAGGATAGTAAAGGTTGGGTTGGTGTCCAGATGATGAGTAGTGTACATTCATGATTACATGAATGAATCATGAATGTGACCACTCTCTACTCTCTCTCTCTTCCATCTACAAATTATGGTCTGTATCCACAGCGGACGAGGGGGGCGATTTTTTTTTTTTTTTTAATTATTTTGCTCACTTTCATTTACCATCCTTTAAAACAAAAAAAAAGTTAACATATTATAGAATACACAATTATTTATTCATTTTAAAGAACTCACAAGTGAGTTTGTGTAAAGAGCATTATATCATTGTTCATTAAAATGAATGAGCCAATCCAACCATGATATATTTATTGCTATTTCAAAGAAAAAGAAATGTTTGCAAGAAATAGATAAACCTAGTACATTTTACAATTTCTCATATAATACTATTTTGGTTATATATTATTGTTAAAATATAGTATGCAGGTACACTTTGATCATTTACGTTTAACTAACAATATTTAAAAAAACAAGGTGTCATGATAGAAACTAGACTAAAGATTCTTCTTCCTCTGCCGTTTTGAGAGTCAATTAGGGTTTTCGTACGGCTGCACCTGATTTTCAGAGCGACGACAATCTCTTGAGTTTACAGATAATTAATTGCGGTC
>JAYMSZ010002299.1:0-12279 GCA_036897665.1 Pelargonium citronellum
GGCCTTGCCAGCCATGGAGGGAGAGGAGAGGGCCATTGTTGAAGCAGCCATTGGTAAACAAGCTTAAAAGAGAGCTAGCTACTTAGTTTTCTTGAGTAGGAGATGAAGGTGTTTGATGAAATGAAAGTGAGCTCAGTAGGGTTTTTATAACAGAAGGAAAAAATAGATGGGTTATTTGGTTATTTATCTTCTTCATATCAATATATCTATATCTCATTTCTGATTGGACTGGACGTGAAATGCATAGATTTTCATTCATTCATTTGTATAAAAATGAATCCAATGAAATTGGCAATAGTTTCTGGGCCATGAGTTTGTATCAGAAATTTGTTGATGTAATCTGATTGGTGAAGATAGAATTCTCAAGATTTTCAGTTAAATCTTCCAGCTTGGCAGATTGTACAGTCCCCCCAATTAGGTTGATGATGATTTTCTGTGTCTATGTTGAAGCTTGGAGCCATTCTAACTCAGGAAACAGTGCATGTGGTCCAATGTTTTCAACTGGGCCAGCAATTTTTCAGAAAAAAAAAATATTTTTTACTCTCAACCAAGCTAGTAGTTACTGAAACTCGTACAAGACACAACTAGACTATAAATTCATATGATAGGTAACATATACATTTGATCATCTCGAGGTGTTAGGTTCAAGCATTCCTTCATATGTTAGTAGTACCTAAAAAAAACTCATAAAAAATTGACGTGATGTCCTTTTTTTCATGAGACATGCCATATTGTTGTTGCTCATCTTTCTATCCAAAATAGAAAGAAGAGCTTATATCCACAACAGTCTACATAACACAACCACTAAACTATAATTTCAGGTACAAATGGGTCCTACTGCTCAAGTAGCTCTCTGTCTAAACACTGATTTACCTTCTCATTCTGACTATAAATATTTGGATGGTAAGTAGAGACAAGTTCAGTTTAGTACCAATGAGCTTAAACAAGCCTAACTAGAAATTACTAGAGAAATTCATGTCCCTACTAGAGACTAGTCTATATATGACTTCAAAGAAGTTAGTAGGCATTGTAAATGAAATAAAAGGATGAGCAAAAGTGGCCATACCATGTAAGACAATCTCGTGGTTCATATCTCGATTTGATACTCTACTGAGGTTCCATCAGCTTCCAAATTCCTATCATAGTTGACTTCATACCTGGGTTACTGTGCCTGTCAAGCCAACAATCTCTCTATTATGAGAAAGAAACATGAACTGCACAATGCCAACCAGGGAATTTGAGAAATTAACTGTATTTCTTATGGTAATATTAATATAGGACAAACACATCCCTATGCTATCAAGTACAATTTCTATTATACATCTTCTGTTTTCATCAGTGCCAACTATCGCTGCAAATAATAAAGTGAACATCAAAGAAACATAACACGAAGAAGATCAACTCTATTTTCAAGCATGTCCCTTGTACATCTCTTCTGCCTATCTTCCCCTAACATCTTGAATTCTCAATTCACTGCTAAAGTCGTCATCTCCATTTCGCTTTGCAATCCAAAGATTCCCTCCCTGCTCTATTTCATTAACTTCTGCAATCCACAACAGGAAATCAGCCAAGGAAGACATAAGCCAATAGCTGAAATTATATTGACAGAAAATTGAATTACAAGGGTTAAGATAAACCAAAAAGATATCAAAGGATCTACTTGTTCATCATTACTCAGTCAAACATAATTTCTTACCAAGAGCACCTATTCAAGTACTACAAAATAAATTTATACTGAACACATGCCTAGGGAGTGACAAATTATATCAGTGAGAATGCACTAAGTGGTCATATTCAAGAAAATAACAGATCCACATTCAGGTTGCACTTTGCAAGGGGACAAACTAATAATCATATCATAAGGACTGATAAGGTTGGAAGTATAGACACTTCAAAAGTACTGCATGTCTTGGAGGTCACGCGTCGCAACATAAAATAATAAACACAATAACAACAATGAAGGATTGATTTAAAATAACTAGTGAGGCACTTGAATCGTGTTTGTGTGTTTATATAATCATCAAGCATTTAAGTGCAACAACAGTGTCTGGCATGTTTGTTGTTAAATTTAACTTTAATCCAATTAGAAACAACAATTTCATATGAACTTTCATCACATATATTCCGTTGATGAGTCCATGTTTCCTACCTGCTAAGCGCTAAAGAATGCTAAATCAGGCCAAATATAAAACATGAGTTGCCATTAGTATCTTAGATGATGGAAACATGCACCAAAATGTATTAGAAAGATTAGGTGGAAAACCATAACATCTGATTATCTATAGACCAACTTCCTCAAAGTCGTACCAGAAAAGAAAGCCTCTAATATGGATACCCGAATTGAAATAAAAATATTAAGGCAAGATAACCAAGGTGCACTAGCAAGACCATCCTGCTTCTAGATAATCACATTCAAATTGGGCACTTCTAATTCAGCTATCAATCACAAACCAACTACAGAAACCATTAAAGAAAAGATTAAACATTTCCTCAACTTACATGTTGCAGTTACTAATGATCTGAGGAAGAGTGCTGCTGTTGTTCTGGTGCCTCTGGCCACATCTGTTGAGCCATGTAGGGGTGAGACTGTTGGCCATACATAGCTGGATCCATTACAGGCTTACCCATGATCATTCCGGGAGCTCCAACCTGAGGTGAATGCTGACCAGGCATGTAAATGTAAGGGAGAGAATCAGCAGATCCCCCAACAGGCATCGTTCCCCTAGGGATCGATGCAAGTACTTCATCTTTAAGATCCTCCCTTGGCACTATGTCAACCAAAAAGTCAAAGATATCAGTCCTTGTGATCGCAGCTGCAATGTCATTCTTCTGAAGTGTCCTCCTTTTGTTTTCCTCTGTGTGATTCCAAGACCGTAATGTTAACTCCAAGATGAACATTTCACATGCCCTGGCAAATATTACGGGTGCCTCAGCTGATATCATCCTAACGTCCTCATCAGCCTTCATGATCTTCTTGATCCTTGCCAATGGGAGACTATGGTTCTTGAAATCAGAAACCTTCTCAATTTCTTGGAACTGATTTGCCCAAAAAGATTGGAGTTGCTGCTGTAGTTGCTGTTGCTGCTGCTGATGGATGTGCTGATAGGCAAGTTGGTGTTGCCCGAGCTGAGTTCCTGCTGGCTGACCGGACTGCATGGCCCCAACAGATGAAATGACAGAACCTGGATTCTGTGCACCAGCCATTTGATTATGTTGATATGGATTCGACCCATATGCCAACTGACCAGCATTACCCATATTTGGGGGATGTCCATGACCTTGCTGATCCATTCTGATAGAAAAAATAAATATTTGATACTTTTGCTAGTAATGCGAACAAGATAAGAAGTTTAAAAGAATGCAAATATGAATTACGTCAAACCGCTGAAATGAATACAGAAACTGAAAACTTTTTGACAAAATTCAAGTGCTTCGTCAACTATAATAGTATAATCAAAACTCCATGCAAAATGAGATTCAAAACAAGCTGATAGGAAAATTAATCAGAAAATAGTACCTATGGTTGATAAATATATCAACATCAACGAATGATTAAACATCACATAAGTATGCTAGCCAACCATTCTTCCTTTGATCCATTGACTAACAAAACCTTGTGAGAACCATGACAATCTAGGGGAATTAAAGTCCCATGAAGACTATGGGTTATAAATTAATCAGATCGGTATTTAAAATATGGCCGTAAAAGAGATGCTGAAAGATCTGTATTTATCCGCCATTACTTGGGCCTACAAGATATCCCTTTTATTAAAATAACAACCCCTCTTTTCGAAATAACATGGTTGAAAAATCAGACAGTTGTCTCTTTGCTTCATTTTAGATAACCTAGAAAGTAGAAACCAAGTGTCATATCTTCCTGTGGAACAATTGCTAAATTAATAGCCAGGCGCCATATCTTCCCACTTGCAAGGTATCATCAGCAATGTCAAAATAAGATTTTCCAAGCCATAAAATCGAAGTGTTCCATCTTCTAGAAAACAAAAAACACAGTTCATGCTTGCTTAGGGAAGAAGAAAAGCAAAAGGAAGACCAACTAATTCGGATGGTTGCCCAAATCCAAAAACCCCGGCACAGGCAGTGACATTTTTAAAGCACATGAGATCCGACTCTCATGTAAAAATATCTAGTCAAAATCACCACGGGAGCAATAGTGGAAATCCCTTACGATGATAATTCATGTACATTTGCATCAAATCGGAATGACGAAGAGAAAAATTAAACTGTGCTAACAAAATTAACTGTGAATAACATGACAAAACACAGTAAATAAGCCATTAACTTGCACTGTCCACTGCTCCTTTATCATCTTCAAACTCAAAAACCAGTCAAATATTCTTTTCCCATGGCCTACATAACAGGAAAATCAAAATCTATACAAGAAGACACCGCCATCCAAATATAGTAACCACTCCAAAAATACTAGCTGGGATTTATTTACCATCCTCCAAGCCACCAGAACTGTTCAGACTATAAATTTATTACACTTAAAAATTACTACTACTGATAAGATTCTAACAACATACACAAGTAACAAAAGGATTAGCATTTACTCCACATCAAAAAGAGAAAGCTTTCAAGTTCTCATCAAATTGGGTGCAAAGTAGTTAGAAGCTTTCCGGATTGAAATCTAGACCACTCGTGAAACACCCATAATCAAACTAAGGCCAGCCAAAACAGGAGAAGGTTCAATTGTAGGCAAAACGAACTCATCCTATTGACATTCCTTTCACATCCCACCGAGACACAAACAAAGGAAGAAAAAAAAAACACAGCATAACATGAACAACAAAACTCAAAGTCTAAGCAATTAAACAGCACCCAAAAGGCATTAAAAAAAAAAAGCAAAAACAGAAACCCAATATAACATTTGAACTCATAACTAAAAAAAGACAACAACTTTAGCTAATACCAGAAAATTATCCACTACCCACAAACACCAAACCAACAAATTACCAAAAACAAACTTTACCCAGAAAAATTCTGAGGAACACAAATAACAAAGATCACTCATAAACACCAGATCATGCTAAACAAAAATCACAATTCCAGAGACAGAGACATGAAGATCACTTCAATTACACCAAAGAAACCTAATCAAACCCACCATATGCAAACATATGTGCATGTAAAGAGAAAGAAACAAGATGGTACCAACCTCGTTGTTGTTGTTGTTGTGACTGGTCTGTGCTGTTCCTTGAAGAATAAAAATTGAAGCTTTAACCTGAAAAAAAGCAAAATCAAAATTAGACGCTGTGTTATCTCCGAGAATCCTTTTTAGGGTTTTGTAGGAGATGGTGATTAATGATTGGGTTCCTGAGATCAAACCTTAAAACGACCTAACACCAAAGAGATAGTAACAAAAATTACAGAGAGAGAAGAGAGAGCTTTGTGTTGTTGGGTTCGATTCTGACTCACAGAGACAATATATATAATGTCAGATACTTTTTTTTCTGATGACGACTTTACCCTTTTTGGGGAAAATTACTTTTTTAGTCGATACAACACAATACTTGTACTTTTTTTTCCAAAGAAATAAAAAATAAAAACGTTTGTTTCATATGTAATTAGTGCATTTGTGATAAACGTGCAATGCACGTCAATAATATTTTGTAACTAAATCAATTAAAACTTTTACGTAAAATTTTTATATGTTATAATCTTTGTTTCAAATATTTTACACGCTATAATCTCTATTTCAAATTAAATGTCGTTTTATAGTTTATAATAAAGTAAGAAAAATATGATAAATGATTTTTTACCTTTAAATAAAGACACAAAATTTTTCATTATTGCTAGTCGACTGATAATATATTTAGTCTACTTTAATGTTAAAAAAATTGTTTTCAAGTCATAATTAAGGGTACTACGATTTAAGAATGTTAAATGGTATTATGAAAAAGTTGATAATTCAAACTTGGTCTAAAAAGGTTGAAGGTTGGACCAAGTTTTTCTGACACAACTAGCTTAAAAATTTGCATAATTATTTTATACAATCTTTTTTTTTTTAAACTATTTTTTTTATACAATCTAAAACCATGACAATGTAAAACATAATTCGAATATCCAAACAGTTTGAATTACATTCATATAACAAAAATAGTCACAAAATTGATAGAATCATAATGTAAGCTCTACAAACTTTTATTATTGCTGTTAATTACACTTCTAAACCTTGATTAGAACAAGTTTAGGTGAAGTTAACTATTGTCAATAGATCATTTTTTTTTATATAAAGAATATCTATACCTAATGCATTATACTTTAGTTGTGATTTTTTTATTATTATTATTATCTTCTCATATAATGCGCTAATGTCAATATCAATGTAAATTAAATGCACTTCAACAAATGCTCCCTTTTTCTTTTCTAGTTAGGTGATCCTTAGATTTTTTCTAAAACAATAAGGTTATAATTACGGTTATGTCCAAAATCTAGAGTTGGCCATTTAAATTTCGGGTTGAGTTTAGATCAAATATTTGTAGACGGCCAGTTTGAGTCCAAGATTGTTGAATTATGAATGTGCAACTTCGCGTAAATTTGTTTGGCTAATCGAGTTTATTTTATTCAACCTAATTTCATATTACAAGCTCAACCAAATCTCATCCCTAGTTTTTGCGGGTTGCAAAGTTCGTAATAGATTTCGAGCTTTATGAGTAAAATATACATAATGAAATTGTTCTTTTTCGGTCTCTAACTATTTTATTATCCGTTGAGCTGCACAACATGAACGCTCTCTCATTTTAACTTAAAACTCCACTCCACTCAACTCAATGAGAGTTGAACCCATAATCTCTCACGTATCAAGTGAATATCAATTCGTTTATTTAAATTTGTCTAGTCGGCCGTGCAATTTAAAACCCAATTAGTAAACCATATTATCCACGTCAAATTGTGTCAACCTGCTCATATACAAGTTATTTCACGTTGTACAACTTAACTCGTTTGACATTCGCGTCAAGTTTAAATTTACTTATTTAATAGAATACTAAATTTTAAACACAACCCGCAAACATCAAATGTCACCCATAATTGTCTACCATTGATACACATGCAAAAAAACATCTGTAAAAATGGTTTTCATTTTCTCTCTTTGGGACAACAAACCTAGATTGAAGTAAAATTAGGGTTACCCATTTGGGGAAAAAAAGAGGTAAATTTAGAGGCAATAATGATTATGTGTGCTAGGAGACAATAGGGTGTGTGAATTCTGTGATGTCACCAAGTGAAAGGAAGAGCTCAACCAACCAGCTTTCAATGGACTAAAAATTGACTTGCCTCCCTCTCTGCTCCAACTGGTCCTGCTCTCTGCCTTCACTGTCTTGCTTCACCCACCAAACACACACACACAAATATATATATATATATGTATAGGTGTAACTATATATGTCCCTTTCCAAATTCTACAAATGTATGTATTTCAAGCCATTCCCCAAAATCTAGCAATGTGAGGACAAGTGTTGGTATTACTTCTGTTTTCATGGATTTGCTACTTTTGCATCACATTTGCAACTGCATTGCCAACATCCAATACAATATACATACATGTGTTTTAAGTGTACTTTTCTTGCAAAACAGTTACCATGTATGTGTTTTACGTGTACTTTTCCTTGCAAACAGCTATCAATGACCTTGATCGATCACGTTTATCACCGCAAACTTATAGAGTCCAGTGCGAAAATAGACAAAACAGAACTTTAGCAATTGTTTGTGGACTTCTGTTAGAACTGACAATTCGTGTTGTAGCACGACGCACGACCCGAAAATTGACATGTTTGGGTTCACATATTTTATAATTGTGCCGTGTTCGTTTAGAGAATCCAACACGTTTAGTAATCAAGTCGTGTTTGTGTTGTGACACACACAACACACACTGAGGATACAATTGTAAATTACTCATAAAAAACGCGTCAAACATGTGGATTCTATCATGCATAATATATTGGGTCATGTTTGTGTTATCACTGCCATTTAGTACACTAAATGTGTTGTGTTCGTGTTCAACCATTCAACACGATTACTAAACGTGTCGTGTTCGTGTTGGGTTGTGCAAGACGCAGTCAACCTTCGCGGCACGATACAAACACAACACGCATACACAAAATGTCAGCTCTAACTTCCATACATTTATCGGCCTGAGAACTAACGTGTATTTAGACATTACAAGAATTCACATACATTCATCGGTACAAAAATGTACATTTAACTTACACGTACCAAACGCACATGAGTCTCCTATGTAAAATACTAAAATGGGAAAAATGCCATTCTCTTTCTATTTTCTTGTAATGATGAGCATCAACTGTGTAATTATCAACTGTCAACAAGTAAAAAAGCTCTCTCAATCAATTATAGCAGAGAGCCAAAAGAATACAGCTTAATGAAGGCAAAGAAAGAACAAATATATTGAACCCAACAGAGAACCTACCTATCTCTAATTGCATATCAGAAAACTCCATATTCTTGCAGTCTTGTTCAGTAAAGTACAGCTCCACCTTAGCAAATCATAAGCAACCTAAAATCCAAACCAATATGTAGTACTTACAGCTGCATAATACAACAAAGGGCCGGCCGACATTCGGGTCCGAGGCTGATCATCACCCTGAAAACTTGGCAATGATTAAGCTAACCACCATAAAAACGATATAAAGGCCGACCAGGCAGAATCCCCAAAACCTTGGAACGCGGAAACGGTTCCATGTTATAACTAGAAGGGAGCCCATCAGGCTTAGAAACAAGAACACAAATGCCATCACAATACCAATGTGGAAATGAAGTTCGTAAGCTTTCGGATACATATTGGTTGTTTGTATTACCAGTGCTGTTCCAAGCCCGACGAGCATGTTAAACATCGGCCCAGCAAAGCACCCTGCCATGGCCATTGCAGGATGGCCTGCTTTGGCAACTGCTACATCAGCAACAAGGTCTCCGACTGAGTTGCCCCATGCAAGTACTGTGAGTCCAAGGAGTGACGAAGGCAATTCCAGAAGCACCCCTAGTGCTGCTAGGCAGTTAAGTAGCTCCCCAGCAGCAGTTGATATCCAGAACACACTCATTACAAATGCTAAGAGCACGACGGGCATTTGCTCAGTTTTGGGGGGTTCTTTTTCCATTATAAAATGAAGAAGTGCAAGTGAAGAGCTCGCAAAGAGCACTACAAGCCATAGAGGGAAAGGGACGTGTGGAACAAGGAAAACAATAGGATGATTAAATGGAACAAACGAGTTGCAAGCATACAAAAGAGCCAGCGGGCAAACGGCAATATTGGCAGATGAGTAAAGCCTACTCCATTCAGAAGGCGCAGTTTGTGGGATTGTGAGTTTTAAAAGAAATGAGACAGGGAGCTCCCATGCTCTCCAGATCTGTACAAACCACATAACACATAAGAATTAGAGAAATCCTCACTATCAGAAAAAAAGCCACTGTGCACATAAACTGAGCTTAATACATCCGGTAAGAAGAATCCTAAAAAACTTAATGCCATTTACAATGGCAGAAAGACGCATTTGTAACCCATAATCATTGAATATCAGAGTGCAAGGAAAGAGGACATATTATGGGCAACTGATCAAGAAACCCTCTGGAAAAAGAAAAAAAAAACATGGAATGCATATTTCAGCATAGCAATCCAAATTTTTCAGGCCAAATTGCATCTAATAAGTTCTTAAATTGCAATCATCAATTTCTTTATTGTTCGTGTGGATTGTTAGATTTGATTTGGAATCTGTATCTTAGCCAAACCAACGCTCGGAAGCACAGAGAATTTGGATTTGGCTCATATCCAATAGAATTAAAAACCAGCGTACAACATGGGATTTCAAAGGACAACTCTAACCTTGTCATTTGAAATTTTAAGGATTCCCAAACATCAAATTTGTATTTGAAATGTAACATTTCAAATAAAATCCAAGAATTCAAACGCAACCCTAACTTAACATATTTCATAATTAATATCATGTTCTTTCTGCTCTTGCATGCTGGTACTTGGATTCAGTGCTAATGAACATACCAAAAAAAAAATGGTCATAAAGTATAAATTTTAACCCATTGCCCATAGTACATAACGACTAAGAGTACCTCATTTTGTAGGGGAACAGCCATACATCATATCCATTGAATCAATATTCCTGCAGAGCCAGACATCTTGATTCAGTTGTTCTATAGTTGAAACTCCCCAAACATCTTCTCCTATATCATTCTCAGTCAAACTATCTGAAACATATTTTCCATCTTGAATGCTATGAAACTTAGTTTCCTAATATCCATAATCTTAAAAAATTGACAACTCCGTGACGTGCCAAATTACTTCACTATCTTGGGAAAATTTTCAGATCTTTTGCATCAAGAAATTTGTATGCTTTGGAAAAAATAAACATCATCACTCAAAATGCTCAACCTGGCTCCCTGCCCCATATTGAATGACCTTTTTGTTTTCGCTTGTCCTATAACAGATGGGTATTAGCATGTCCAAGTATTAGCCCTTGAACTCAACTTCCCCACATTACACTCGTATAACACTTTAGTTTACAGGAAGCACTACGGATTGAAAAGGGAAATTTCAAAAAATACCTTACATAATTGAAATGTCATTGCACTATTTCATTTTTCTTAAAAGATTTCGGAACTAGGATACTAGTGTATGGGACAGGGAGTATAACCTTTTATTCCTAACTGCATTAGCATCATTCGCAAAAACTATACTCTCAAATGGATCCTATAAATTACCCATTCCATGCATCCAATTCCGCAGTTTTGCGTATCCAAACTTCAACCAACACAGACAAATTGCAATCTATTGGAAAACTTCATTCGTATAGCATGGTAAGATATAGAAAGGTAACTTTGCCACAATTTATCAAGATGCCAAGTGACAAGCAGGTCAAGAAAATTCAGTGCAGTAATAATATATTCATAGCCTACTGCCTACCAAGTACCATACATGACATAAGAAACCCATATAGACAAAGGTGTCTAATCTACAATATACAGGTTGAAATGAAAGCTGCGATTGGGAGCTTCCTCATATTTGCCACAAGAAAATGGAATTTTGTCTCAGTACAATATTGTTCTACTAAGTGTAATTCAATCAACAAAAAGATTAACAATCAACTGACGGAAAAGTAGATTGACAGACTGCATGGGCTAGTGCTGAGTTTCAACTTGTAGTAATACCATACTTTTTACAAGTGTGTTACTACATGTCTTACCCCTCTAACTATTGAGAAATTACTAGTAAACTATGATGCACGGACGCTCATCTTCTAAACGTACCTGTTTCCGATACATATCCGACACTCTAGACACTCTTACGATAGGTGTCACTCAATCTTTTAATAATTTTTATGTGGACACGTGTCTGAAACCTAGCATATCCCCCATATATTTTCTTGAAATGAATTGATTGAATGTGTATGTCACTCTAGAACACATTAACAAACATGACTTTATGTAACTTATATGCACGAATATAGGAAATATAAATTATCATTTATTATTATTGAGCATATTCTTAACATATCGTGTCTATGGTCTCATAAAAAATTGTGTCCTCATATTCATGTCATATCCCACATCTCATACCCATGTCTATGCAACATAGCCAGTAGCCATAAGAAACGAAGAGGGGTTCTGTAGCAACTTTTCCACTTAACAATCATTGTGTATGGAAAAACAAGGTACTAAGAAATTCAGCACCTAGATTCAGGCACAAGCCAAGTAACTTTACGACCAGTCTTCACATCAAGTCTTTGTTACTGTGTGTTATACCATTTAAACAACAGAAAAGTTACTCTCCTGATACGATTAAGCTAATACATTACCTAAAGTTCATCTCCAATCAGTAAGCAACTACAAAAGATTTTAAGTATCTCATCACCAACCAATCCAACAATCTTCAGATCACACAACTTAACAGCAATAACAGACATGTATCAACAAATGTAAGCCTCCAAGAAGAGCACAATTGCGAATTTACAATACAAAACCAAAAACATACCTTTCCCAGAGCTCCACAGCACCCAGAAGAACCCAACTTCCCATCCTCCACATTCTTCACAACTTCACCAATCTCGCAATCCGGCGCCACCAAACCCGAGCCATCCCCGCCCTTCCGGCGCCCTCCACGGCTCCCCAAATCCATCCAAAACACAAACCCAACAAAAAACGCATAAAACCCCACAAACCCCACAGCCTGCCAGAGAAAAATCTCCCCACTCAGATACACCCAGAACAGAAACCACGCCGCGATCAGGTAAAACAGCA
>JAYMSZ010002300.1:0-12277 GCA_036897665.1 Pelargonium citronellum
GGAGAAGGAGAGAGGAGAGAGAGAGAGAGAGAGGAGAGAGAGAGAGAGAAGGATCGAGGATGGGTTGATTTTTGTGGTGAGGATATTTATTTTTATTTTATTTTAGCGGTGAATGAATCGGCGCTATTTTGATAATATCTCGTTGCTTTTGTATATATCTTATCTCATTATCGCCTACTTTTTATACATCTCGTCCACGCGGTTGTTTCCTGTTTTCAACGGGTCGGGTCGGTGTGGTTTTATTTTGTGTAATATGGTTTTGTACCCCTCAATTTACATTATTTTTATTTTAATCCCTAATTAGAATATTTTATGGAATTAGTCTCTGAACTAGTAAAAAATGTATATTTTGCCCCTTTGAAAGTTGAAACTCGCTATTGTCGGTCTCTTACCACATAGAGCTAGCGATTTGGATCGGAAGCCACAAGCATCCAAATACAAGCCAACTCAAAATTGATCATATTCAATTCAACAAATTTTGAGTCTAGTCAAATAGGATAAATCACACAATTAACGCTAAAGCTAGATATGATCTTATATGAACAAATTTCATCTAAATGGGTTTATAACAATGGGTACACTATAAAATTTTGAATAGTTTAGGGGCTAAAATTGTTAGAAGCCTTAATTAAGAGGTACATTTGAGCAAAAATGTAAGTATATGGGCATCAAACCATGTTACCCATTGTTTTATTTTGGAAATATTTTATCGTAACGTCACTGGTAAGATAAAGTTTTACAAAACGGTTAGATCCAGTTGTTTTGTCACGTGAATGGCTCAGGGAAGGCCCTTGTGCTGTGTGCAACAGCCTGGCACTTACTCACTCACGCTTTTAATGTTTTTAATTAATAGCGTGTGTGTGACGCTCTCTCTCTGCACAGCCTGGCACTTACTCACTCACGCTTTTAATGATTTTACTTAATAACGTGTATGTGACGCTTTCTTTCCATTTAATTACACAATAGATTCTTTTTCATCTTCCACTAGAACTTTTATTATTATTATTTTTTAATAACTATTACTCCATTAATTCAATGAATCCAGTAATACATAGTCAAAAATACGAAGGAGAGCGGACATGAAACCTCGCCCTTACCGATAGTCCAAACCAAACTACCAGATAATTTCCCTAAACCAAAAATAACCCTAACAACCTTTGTTGAAGAGTTAATATCTCTTATGTTTTCATTTAATTCCTTAAAGATATAACCGTTTTTATTTTTGTATGACGATGACAAGACATATAGTAAGGTCGTGATGAGTATAATTACGTATTCATATAGTACTCTTTGTGGAATTAATATTTTGGTTGTCCACCAAACGTTGTTTTACTACAAAACGTATTGGTATCGATCTATTGCGTATGGTCTTTAGTTTAGGTTGTGGGGTTTTGAAAAATTGGCACTATATATGGTGCTAACTGCTAAATATTCATAGTCTCACACAGAGACTATTTTTTTTTTCCTCCTTCGTGCATATGATTTTGTTCAAGTCACCCAAAATGTACCTACAAAGTTGAAACTCGAAAAGAAATAAACTCATTTGAAAGTCAATTCAAGAAGTTGAAAACGGAATGTTGATATATACATATAATTTTCTACAACAATAAATGATCTTGAGACTATTCTTTTATTGAGCGATACTAGAAGCACATTGTTAATGTCTCACATTAAAAGAACGTGAAGTCTCTCACCACTTAATATACACGTTGTACCTTTCACTTATTAGCTTAAGCTTTGGGGTTTGATTAAGTTTAATATATTATCAAAGCTGGTTTTATATTAGCCTAGTGATCCGCCTTTATTGTCTCATTTCTTGATTCATGTTTAGGATCTGTTTTATTATCCGGCCGATGAGAGTGTTATAAATAGGTTGATATAGAAAAGCAAACGTAGTATATTTTCCATTAAAACGTACACTACTCTTTTCAATATCTACTCCAAATCTTGATTTTTTTTCCTCTTCGAATAGGCTTGATTTAGTCAATCAATTCTTGCATTTTTAATTTGCTTAGAGAGTCTAAAAATAGCTAAAATACCACAAAGAAAAAAGAAAGAACATGTCAGATCTTGAAAACTTATACAAATACTTTAGAGAACACTCTAGCTTCACATATAAAGATAATTGATTTGTATTATATACCCAAAAGTCAAAAAGTAGTGAGAATCAAGAAAATTAAATCAATAAATACCTAATTTAGAAACATACTACTACTTTTATCACTAGAAGAAAAATAAATATATAAATAAAGGGCATAATTTTATTTATTTATATTTATTTTCAATGGAAAAAATGGAAGCTTCGTAAATACAACAGAATAGTGTACTGGGGCAGTACTGACATTACTAGCTTTTTGCATGTTTAATAAATAAAAAATAAAGAATATTAAATAAATATAAAACTTATTTTATTACATCTAAATCTAAAATAAATATATGAATTAGAAGGTATCACAATCACACCGCAGTTCTCGCTGGATCTTCACATTCCCACTGTGGTTGCAGCTTCACTATCCATTAATTTACCTGAATAATTTGGCTCATTAAATTTAATTAGTCAAATCATAATACAAAGTTTGGGGTTATAGGATCTAGATCGATGTATGTCCACGAATTTACTTGTACATTGTAAATAAGATTTAATATTACGACATATTGTTGTCCTATTACAAATTTTGATTAAGAAAACAATACATTACTGTTAGGAGAAGGAAAAATCAATAGTCGGTGAAGTTTGATCCTCGGTAGAAGCTTACATGGGAACATGTATATATCCGCACAATTTTTTGAGAAAATTGAAGTTTGTCTTACCACTTAAACCAATTACAAGAAACACACAAGTGAGTCTAATAGCGGTAAAAGAAGAAAGACAAGTGTGAAAATAAACTGACTACAAAGAGAAAAATGCTAACAATAGATACATTTACAATACAACATTAGGCTTTTAGAACTTTAAACATTGATTCCCAACCAATATTTGATGTAGACATCAAAGAACTCCGCTTATTTTTTTTTTATCTTTTACTATAATAAAAAAAGTATCAAGAAGCAGGAGTAAAATGCGCCTAATCGTCAAAGTTAATTCTCATAGTAACATTTACATAAAATACATGTAATAATGTTTAACTTGAAGAACACATCTACCTAATCCACATGTGGTATATATATATATATATTTGAGTTGCATTTGTACTTTAATTTGTTTGTAATTTCCAATCCAATTGGTTACCATCTCTATAGCTATAAACCTAACCCTCACATAGTCCCATTAATTGACCCACCCATTGACATTAATATGGAGTAGCATGAAATGTATATTTTCAAAAAAAGATGGCCAATGTTGGAAAACAATTTAAAGAAAGGAGATGAGAAGAGTAGGTGGCAATTCAATTGGTTAATTTGATTTTTGCCCCATTGGATGAAAATTCAAAAACAAAAGAATGTGTTTTGTTTTATTATATCACGTCACATATTCAACTTGTTTTATAAATCGAACACTTCATATCATAAATTTATATGTTGGTTTGTTATTGTGTCAAACTTAATTTAATTATAAAAATATGAATCATATGTTTATCAATAAATTGTCGCGTTAACCGATAAAAATAAAACATTTAACGTTATGTTATTTAAAAAACTTAAAGAAAAAATGAGTTAATTTGTTAATAGAGTCAACCAATTTAGTTAGTTACATTATTGAAAAGTTGACTAATTAAACTAACAAGTAACATTTGACACATTCTCACGAAATTTAATGAGTTTTGTTACTACATTTTTATCATTAATGTAATTATGCAAATAATCATTGATCATTTGATTTATGTTCACAGTTACAATAATTTCACATGAAATTTTAGTTACCAAAAATATCAGCCACATGATCTAAAATTGACATCACCATCTCCCAAAACGGAAAGGGACAGCTGTCGCGTTAGCGTGTGTCCTCACGGGTCTCACCGAGACCACAATAAATCCCACCACACTGAATAAATGTGACGCTACACTGTAACCCACTCGAAACCTTAAAACCTCCTTAAACCCCACGCTCCACCGCTCGATCTTCATCAAGAATCAAATGTACGGCTGAAAACTCATTATTCCCTCACAGCTATGTAACCCTAGTTAAATAAATCTCAGCAGTAGCGAAACTACTATTTTGCCCCCGGTAATAAAAACCTTAAAAAGCCCGGCAATGCTGCTCTGTTCTTTGCCATTTCAGCCTCCTCCTCTTCCTCTTCTCTCAGTGTCTTGAGAGAGAGAAAAAAGATCGAAACTTTATTATTTTTTTCGTTTTGGGTTGATTTGGGTTGTTGCATTCTTGGTCATAAACTGCAAAGAACAAGAAAAGTCTGGTAGATTTGGAGGTTTTTGGGTTGGTATTAAATGCTGGTTCTTTGTTCAGGCCATTAGTGCTGTGTAGTAGCAGCAGAAGAAGAAGCTCAGTACAGGTCTCTTTTGGGAAGGTGGGTTTTGGATTTTTCTGGATTTGGATTGCAGAGAACAGAGTTATGGAACCCAGAACAATGAAGCTATTGTGGGTTGTGTTTGTTGTGGGGATTAATGTTTTGGGTGGCAAGTGGGTGAGTGGGTTTCATGATGGTTTTGAGGATTTTAATTTGACTGAGGCTCAGTTTGATTATATGGAGGCTTTTGGGGTCTCCAAAGCTGCTAATCCTCTCATGGTTCGGCTCACTCTCATTCGTGGTGCTGATGCTAAAGGAGCAGGTATTGTTTGATTTCACTTCTGGTTTAGTATTGGATAAAGTTTTGTTCTTTTCTAGTGATGTGGGTTTAGTGAGTGATAGGAGATGATACATTACTTTTTTTTCCTGTATTTATGTGCATGCAATTGGTTTTGGATTGGTGGGTAACTTGGTATGTTTTGCTTGGATTTGCTTCAGATCTCGTATTGTTTTGTTTTTCTTTGAAAAAGGTATTTTTTATGAATAAGAAATTGATATGTTGAGACCAGAAGTGGAAATTTTCAATCCAGAAATTTTGGGTGTAACTTAAATTTTACTTTACCTAAAAGTTCCAACTCTTTGCCTTTTAAGTACTTGATTCAATTTTGTTATCATTTGCTGGCATATCTAGCTGTTGTCTTTTATTTTAACTTCTTGCATTGGATCTTCTTTTGTTTGGAGTCTAAAAGGCTACTCTGCATTGTAATTTTCAATCTTAAACTGTGGACTGTGATATTTGGTGTCTTTTATTCCACATTGTTATTGTTTTATGGACTTATGTATTGCTTATACAGTTTGTTCTGATGGAACATTGCCTGGATATCATATGGATAGAGGATATGGGTCGGGAGCAAACAGTTGGCTTATTCAATTGGAGGTTTGTGAAAGATACATCTAATTGGAAGAATCTTTTTTATTTCAATCTGCGTTCTTTAGTATTTTATGTTCTATAATGCTATTGTATCACTATCCCGGACAATTATGAAATTGAACATCTGTATGCTCCTGTGATCAAATTTTTATTCACAAGAACTTTAGTGACCTGTTCAGTTTGATGACATTTCTAATTTTCCATTTATTTCTACCAATATGGAGAAGCACTACTTCTGTGTTATGTTATGTTATGACCTAAACACGAGTGGACTGTAAACGGCATTATGAATTTTGTTTAAGCAAGCTCATGCCGGGGAGTTTTTACTCGAAATTGGAGCATCCTTTTCGTTTTCGCTTTTTGCTTATTTTAATATTTTAATGCTCCTTTTAGCATTAGTTTGAAGGTTTCAGACTTCTTCCATTATGCTATTACTATCCCTTGTTGACACTTGGGTCTGTCAAACGTGTCGTGGCAGGGTGGTGGATGGTGTAACAACCGTAGATCATGTGTCTATCGGAAGACAACCCGACGCGGGTCTTCAAAGTATATGGAAAAGCAGATAGAATTTACAGGAATATTGAGCAACAAAGCTGAAGAAAACCCTGGTACGTTTTCAGATTTTAGTATTGGGCTATCAAGAGTAACCAGTTCAGGCCTCTGCTTCTTCATGGTTTTGGCATAGCTCTCATCTCTTACAATTGCACGTCGATTTTCTTGGTGCAGATTTTTTCAACTGGAATAGAGTAAAAGTTCGTTATTGTGATGGTGCCTCTTTTATGGGTGACAGTGAAGATAAGGTTGGGATTTCTCAATGTTTACAGTTTCTGTGACCTATTGATATTATGTCTTGGTTTCCAAGCATACATAAGTTTAGCTCCTGTGGCAACCATTGTAGTATGAAGTATTGACTAGGAAACATATTGCCTGCCTAGAAACTAACTAGGCATTTAATTGCTCAACCTTATCCAAGACGTGCCCGAGAACCTCCTTAGTGCTTAGCCTTCTTCCTCTGTTTCTATAATTCACTTTCACTTTCTTTTAGTGATCTTTATGGAAGGCACATTACTTGTGTATATACACTAGGCTGGTAGGGATGGGAAATGGTCTTCATCTTTAGCAAATCCATATAAGTGATCAACTCAGTTTTATTATCTATACCATTTGGCTGAAAAAATTTCAGTAGACATATTGCATACGCTTATGTACCGTCTACAATTTCAAGAACTTACCATTCACTTATGTGCATCCTATATTAAATGAAAGTGGTTCTGTTTTAGGTTTCGCAACTGCAATATAGAGGACAACGTATATGGCTAGCGGCTATGCAAGATTTGATGTCAAAGGGAATGCGATATGCCAATCAGGTTCAAGATATTTTTTTGTCTTATTCTTTCGTTTCTATGAATTCATCTCCTTTTCGTCTTCATATTCGTTGCATCTGTACTCATATTGTTGAATTTCAGGCTCTTCTTTCTGGGTGTTCTGCTGGGGGCTTAGCCTCTATATTGCATTGCGATGAGTTTCAGGCATTATTTCCAAGAAACATTAGAGTTAAGTGCCTCAGTGATGCCGGATTATTTCTTGATTCGTAAGTATCTTAATCTTTTATGCTTAACTGTGTCCTGCATACTAATGTATTGATTTGTTCCCGAGCTTATTGATATCTATTTCCTGTTGTGATGTAGGGTTGACATATCTGGTGGGCGTACCCTCCGGAAATTCTACAATGGTGTGGTTAACGTACAGGTACACAATCTTCGTAATATTTTTACATAAAGAGATCTTTACAATGTCATGCAATCATTACATAACTAGATGTAAATCAAAAGGTCAGTAAGACCTCTTTCAAATCTTGCAAATTTGAGAGGGAGAAAAGTTTAATGGAAGTAGAGCTCCCGATTTAGGTCTGATCCTGCAGGCACCCAAAACCCGACTTGCATTTATGTGGGTTTGGGTAGGACGAAACAGACCCAATTGGTCCTTGGGTCAGAGCGGATCAGGTCTGTCATGGAAGATGTGGATAGGGTCGAGCAACCCACACTCAACCCGGGCCTTTTCCATGAAAACCCCGACATCCACATGAACCTACACCTCTTGTGGATTGGGTTAGGGTTAAGGCTTTTTCAACTCAAACCAAAACCGAAATCTGGATTGCCAAATCTAAATGGAAGTACCCTTAAGAAGCTAGTTTAATAACTAATAAGGTATAAAAGTTGAAATTTGAGCAGAGTTGCAAAACGTAATGTACATATACAAGTACCAAGTCCTTGGAAATGCAGTGAGTCCATACCAAAACAATTCTTATGCTATTTAGTTATGGATCTTTCTTATTGATTTTTAGGTAATGCTGAACTTCTCTTAATTTTTTTGTGTTTGCCATCACAACATTATGATAAACTTCAGTTTGACTTCATTGTCTATTACAGTTCATCTTGAAGCAAATCTGCAAAACATACTTCAGTTTTTTATGGCTTCATTGTCAAATTCCATAGCTCACGTTTTGAATAGTTGCTGCTATATCCTTGTCATGTTATCTTCACGCCCTAGCTTCCTAATAATTGTGTAAGCTTATATGATTCAGTATGCTGTGTGGTACAATTTGTATGCTAATGGAACAACCCTTAATTGTAACAGGGAGTGGGAAAGAATCTACCGCGAATATGTACTAGTCACCTTGATCCAACTTTGGTAAATTTTTAATTGATTTTCCTCGTGGCTATCCATTCGACAATTTTCTTGGAACAATTATTTTCATCACTAACTCGCTCTTCTTTTCTAATCACCGCCAGTGCTTCTTTCCTCAAAACATAATCAACAACGTGAAAACCCCACTATTTATCCTCAATGCAGCATATGATTCGTGGCAGGTAATTTTCAATTTCCTATAGAATAATAACCTCAGTTCATTTAGCAATCGATATTGCGTATCCTTCACAAACATGATGACATAGATTAATTTATGATTTTCCAACCTGAATACAGATCCAATCCAGTTTAGCTCCAACATCAGCAGATCCCCATGGCACGTGGCATGACTGCAGATTGAACCATGAAAAGTGTTCTCCGTCACAGATCCAATTTCTGCAAGGTGATCTCCCGATACAAGAAACCACTATCACATTCTATTTGAAACTATACTTATCAGGACACTTCTTCGTTAACAGATTTCAGGAACAACATGCTGAATTTGTTAAAAAGATTCTCTATGTCTAAACAAAACGGGCTGTTCATAAATTCATGTTTCGCTCACTGCCAAACCGAGAGGCAGGACACATGGTTTGCCGACAATTCTCCTGTCATTGCGAACAAGGTATGCCTTACATTTTCTTTATAAGCACATGCAACTGTTTTTGTCATTGCGAAACATTTCGACATCAGAGATTGTATAAAACATGTTCTAGGCTTAAACATTTCATGATGTGCACGCAGCCTATTGCTATAGCTGTTGGAGACTGGTTCTTTGAGCGATCAAGTGTCAAGGCCATTGATTGTCCATACCCGTGCGACAAGTCTTGCCACAATTTGGTTTTCAGGAGACCCTGATTTTCACCGATTGGCTCATCCTTATAGATCTCCATAGTCCCGTAAGTTACTCAAAAGATTGAACATTTGCAGTTTATACAATATTCGACAGAGAACAATAAAAAGGTTGCTGAAAAGGGCAGAATGTCATCAGCAGCAAGCCTTTTGCATTGCCAATTCTTGTAGTTTCATCAATTAGTCTCATTGCTTAATGATTTGTAATAGCTGTTTTATTTATTCAGTGTTAAATGTAATTGTTTTGCCATTTCATTAGAGGCAACTTGATCTTTGTGAATGATATTTGTTGGAGATTGGAGTGAGAAGTTTTGAAGCAGAAATGCAAAGTTCACATCAATTGTCAAACCAACAGCAGAGCGCTTGGATCAGAGTTCCTGAAAATGCAGCTACATTAAAACTTAATAGATATTGTTTTGCAGCTCTAGTGGTTTTTTCCTACTCAAATATGAATGAATAGTTTTAAAGATAACCATCAAACCATAGAAGCAAGTCCTTGCTCAAGCCCAACATTCCATTTCTTCACCAACCCACCAGCAATTGGGCTGCATAACTAGTCCAAAGGGCATATGAATCCTTCCTAGTCAAAACGTCGAATGAGGATTAGTCTGAGTGCGGTAAAACAGTTTAAAGGTGTCAACCGCGAGTTTGTAGACCCGCTTAAAAACCTCATGGTTTAAACCGGAAAAAAAAGTCAAAATGAAAATAGAGTTGAGACTTGGGATTGAACTAATTGGCCAGTTAGTTTCATTTATATTTTCATATATAAAAAAATCAAATGATTCATACAACCTAGAATTTTTATTGCAACCATGAAGTTCCTTCTAGAATCCTAGAAAATTTCAATTTCTCATAATATTTATTATTTTCCAACTCCATATATTCATATGATTAAATCAAGTCCACCCTTCTGTCTTCTCTTTATATGCTTTTCATGGAATTGAAAATCTCTCCACTGTTATGTTCCAAACAAAAAAAGACAGATGATTCATTAATTTTTCTATTTCTAATCATGCTAGAGTCATGCATGTTACTCTTAATAATGCCTTGTTTTTTTAATGAATATTATAATTAAACATGTATGTTGTAAAATGGATATAAATTATTTGAGTTCATATTAAGAAGATTTGGAAAATCAATGGCAATGATTGGCTGTTTGTGGTCTGATTTGTTTAGTGAGAGAGAGGTGACTATAATGAGGAGAAAACAAAGTAATAGGAGAGATTAATTCATTGTTGCCATACCAATTTGGACTTTTGTTTTGGATTATTTTTGTAATTTAGTTCCATGTTGTTCCACAACTCACAAATATTTAATTTGCAGACTATAAATATATTAAAATAAAGGTTTTTTTTTTGTTAATAATATAGGCTTTAAGTGAATGCTAAATGAATTATAAGGAGAGAAATCTCTTAACATTTTAACGTTCAATTCTTACTATTTTCATTATTTTCAATAAATTTCTTTAGTTGCAATCAACAATATAAAAACCTCTAACAACCTTTTATATATTTCAAGATAAGTGTCACTAAAAAAAGTTAAGATGTGTGTAAAATGTGAATAATATGCATAAAGTAAGTGTCACCAATGTTTTTTTCTTCTAAATTTCAATCTGGAGTGCATGCAGACTAAAACAAAGTGCGGAAACTCCTACAAAAAATTAGATAGGATCTGGTCGAGTTCATTTGGTCCGGTCAAAACGGGAATATGAATACCCTTAGCATACTCTCATTACCATTTTAAGTCCTCTAAAAAATTATCAACAATAAACAATAACCCACTTTAAATTAAATAAATTTTGCCAATTTTGTATTATGGTGTGTTCTTAGAAAAAGAGAGAGCAAAGATTCCAAAACATTGATATATAAAAAATGAAGATGAAAACTTGCTCCATCTCATCATCTTCTCAAGTATACTATTCATGGTATTTGCTAAGCTTAACAAAGACTTGTTGTCTTGTAATATTAATGTAGGGCCCTAAATTGGAAGACCCAATAATTTGGTTCACATGTGTGTCTTGGCTTTCAATTAATTGTTTTTCATACAAGAAACAAGAGAGACACTAAAATTAGGCAATATTTTAATTTATGTTGAGCAAAGAATATGCTAATTATTCTGCTGTGCACATGGACAAAATATAATAATATTATGCACAAAGTTCTTATCAAGAATAGAAGATTATACATATATACACATATTAGAATGGACCGTCCTCACATTTTGTGTTTATTATATTTTAGAATAAAGTCCATAAAATTTCTTATTCGACTGGTGAAAGTTTATCAGAACAATTTAACTGGCAAATCGATTTTTTTTAATGTTTAGAAATTATAGGTTAAGGTTATATGTAGACTAAAATTGATTGTTCGAATATGTTTTTCGAATTGAAATTGAAAAATATTTAAATTTTGTTTGTTTGCTTCTCAGAAAGATACATTTTTGTACAAGAGAAGTTCAACTAAAAAATTTGTGTATTTTCAAAGTGAATCAATTTGCTGAGTTTATTGTATTGTTATATAAAAATTAATTATTGATACTATTATAAATATTAAAAGCTAATAGTATGTAGTAGAACTCACAATTTGTGCTGATGTATTGTGTTAAATGTCAAATATGTGTTGCATGGGAAAACACAAATACTGCATGGTTAATACTCGTGTTGGAATGTTTGTGTTCATGTCGGCTTTACTTAAATGAGTGATGATGTGAGTTGCAATTGACAATTATCTATTTTTACTATCGCATTATAAATATGTTGCGTCCAAATTATAAGTCTGATTCGTGTCATATTTGTGTCAAGTTGTGTTTCGTCTCTCAAATGTATTTGGAAATTAGTAAAGAAGCCCAAGAACTAGGCATTGAGGCCTAGAATTGGCAAATTTTCACAGTAAACATTAATATATTAAACTCATACAATTTTTGTGATCTTAAGAAAAGGTCGGGATTCAAATCATACTTACATCAAGAAAATAATTGGCAAATCTTGAGTGCTTTCAAACAACTTTAGCCACATAAATAAATAATTAACTCAAAAATACAGAAGATACAAAGCTTGTGATTTAGACTACAAAAATTGAGTGAAGACCAAAAACGTATTTTTTTCTATTAACAAAATCAATGAAAATAAACAAAATTGCCCCACAAAATTAGTTTAAGAAAAGAAAAGTGGAGTTCACATGAAATGTAAGTTCCCATATGCAACTTAAGTTTATCCTGATTCACATTACTGGGTAAAAAAAAATTTACTAGTCAAATTTTAATTGCATGTTGCTTCAAATCGAAATTGCTGGCTCTACACAATTGACACCATGTCACTTGCAAAATACCAAAATACACACTTTTTTTTTTTTTTTTTATCAGCAAAGAATACCCAATTTGTATTAAAAAAATCCCGAGAAGGGAA